>JAHBCN010001535.1:0-114613 GCA_019359885.1 Listronotus oregonensis
TATCGGTAGGGGGTTCTAAAAATGAATCGAATTTAAAAAATTTATATTTAGATTATATTCCAAAATATATTGTCAAATTGAGCAACCCAAAATTTTTATTGAACATACGGACGTTAAAAATGATAGTCTTTTTAAATGTAAATGACCAGTTTTTTTTTAAAAAAGTAACTGAAATTTAAAGTAAAATTATATGTTTTTTTAAACTGAAAAAAAGAGTTCAAACCAAAATCATAAAGTCTGGCTTTAAACTGTTTTTTTAAAAGGGTGAAAATATATTCTGAGGTTTATGAAATAATTTATAATTATTTTGAAATTTTTCCCTTTTTAAGGTGGCTTTCTTCAAATAGGAATCGGTAATCTCAATATAAATAAATATAAAAAAAATATCTATATATCTATTGATAATATGTTTTTCTGTCTTTAAAAACTTATCAAAAAGCATTTTTGTCTAAATATTTTTTCTATCTCTTTTAGTTTTAAAGATTTGTGTTTATTTTAAAATTAAAATCGTTAATATCTCAAAAACTAAAAAAAAGGTACAAAAAATTTTTTATAAAACAAAACTTACGAAATTTTAAAATTTAGACCAATAATTTTGATTAATTATCTTTTTTTTTCTGAAATCAATATTTTTCGAATTATTTAAACGATTTTCACTATTTTTTTAAAATTAAAAAAAAAATGTAATTTGAACCGTAAGCTGAGGCAGCAGTGCGGCTTTAAATTGAGTATAGTTCATATTAATATAAAAAATGTTTTACGTATCTCTTGCCACTTTTTTGCGGTGGCCCCCCCGGGTTTAAACACACTTTATAAATATAAAAAGCCAATGTTAAAATTCTTTTTTTTTTTTTTAAAAGGTCACAACTGATCTTTCAAAACTCTACTGTTGTTTTAGGTACGTTTCTGTACAACAAACACATTTGGGCAAGGATGACAGTATCACCAACAAAAATGTTATATCTTACAATTAGTCTTGATTCAATGTTAGCAGTGGGCTTATTCATTTAAAGTAAAAAAGGGCTTTTTTTTTGAACTTCCCTGTACTTTTTAAAAACAAATATAGCCATTCGTGTATTTTTCCGTAGAATTTAATAATCTAATCAGAAAAAACATTTGAAACAACAAAAAAAAGAGTTACAACGAGTGGCGTATTTTTAAATGATTATCCCATTTTTATTTCAATAGAAGAGATTTTCACGAAATTCGTTGAAATATGGGGGGTTGCTGGGTTTTTTTCCCTGCGGTTCTCCCAAATTGTCTAAAAACTGCATGATACTATAAGGATATTTCACCCAAAAATTTAGGGGTTTTTACAGGTCAAACAAAGTCAAAGTCAAGAATTTTAAAAACACGTTTATTACTTTTTGGAGTAGTTTTATAATGAGGTTTTCATCAGATATTTTTTATTTTTTTATTAAATATTATTATGTTAAATTAAAATTATTTTTAATAATATCATTTTAAATCTTAAACAAGTTTTAGTAATATTAGGAGCTACAGCAGCTGCGAGTAATAATTTATATTAAACCAATGAAAGCTACTAAATAAATTTTGTCTCGTGTTTTCGTGGCTTCAGATCCGGCGACAAGCTATAAGTTGCTTATTTAGACGCTTCATTTTTAAAATAAACAAATTTTTATTATATTTTAGGAAACAGGTTCATCCATAAATGCTTATTTGGCGTCATCTCTAATGGGTTGTAGTCCCTTTTGTCATGTCCTGTATTAATACCTACATGTTAAGGTCATTCCATCAAGCCCTTTTAAATTTTTATTCCTCCCTTTGGGAATGGCTTTTTTTTTCTGGGTTTTTTACAAAAAGGTTAAAGAAGGTAAGAAATTTATAATAAAAAGAAATAAAACTAATTATTGGCATATAGTTTTGTTAGCATAGAGTATGTTAGAAATTTAGGTTCCTAATTCAGGGTGAGTTTTTAAAGTGTTACTGTATGATATGTCAACAACGCGTTTTAAATATTTGCATAGAATTTTGGTAACATAGTAAGTACAGGAGGGTATGTGTGGATTTTTTTCAAATTGCTCTACTGGTAATGGATGTATGACTAATTACGTCGGTATATTAAAAAAATTCTTTTAAACTATTTCTTATTAATTATGCCTAAGAAGTTGTTTAAAATGCCCAAAGGGTGTTTGGGAAATAAAACATGTGATTAGCGTTTTTAGAACCTATATTAAAATTTAAAATTTCAAAAAGGTGGGAAACCATTTTTTTAAAGGTTATGGGGGTTTGAAATGGTTTTAATAAAAAAACTTTTCTTCTATTACTCTTAAAATAAAATAGTACGGAAATAAAACTTTCGAAGAAAGTTTAAAATTTTCCCATTTTGTCCTACATGGATTTATCTGAAATTTTCAAAAAGGTGAAAATAAAACCTAGGTCTAAAATTTTTATTCTGGCGGTTTGTTGCCACCCAATTTTGGTGAAACTTTTTAAATAAAACCCAATTACAAAAAATAGAGCTATTTGCGATTAAAAAGGGAAAAATTTTTTTGACGAAAAAAAAACGGGTTTTTTATGGGTTTTTGAATAACTCTAAAAAAATGCATTTTTAAAAAACTGAAAAAGCAAAAAATTTTAGCTTATAAAAAAACTTAAAAAAGAATCCTATAAATTTTTACAATCAATCCGGAGAAAGGTTTTAATTTTGGGTTTGCTTTTTGTTTATCAAATCTTAAATTTTAAAAAATTCAAATGGGGCAAAATTTTATTTTCAAGGAAAACTCGTAAGGTTTTTAGGTATACACTTGGATCTTTCTTTAAAAAAATAATAGTTTCACATTTTAAGAGTTATGATAAAAATAAGGTCGGTCTCTCTTTTCTACAAAACAAAAATCAGTAAAAACAACCCCCTAATTCCCTTCTAAATTTAAAAATTGGATTTTTAAAACTTTCCTTGTCTTTTGATATATTTGAAATTATTAATACATCCTAGAAGGTAAAAAGCAATTTTAAATGCTCATTTTTAGAAATTTGGAGCCTAAAGTGAAAAACGATTTTCCGCAATTTCGATTTTCTTTAAGATAACTTTAATAATACTGAAGATACGAAAAAAATGTAGGTATCCCTTAAAATTTTTTGGCGGGGGATATAGACGTTTAAAGCATCTATTTACGGCGAGCACCACCTTATTCGAGCCCTTTTCCCAACTCATCCCATTTTAAAAGTAAAAAAATTGAAGGGTTTAATTTAAACAAAAACCTTTGGGAGCTTTTAAAAAACCCAAAAAAAATTATTTGAAAATAAAAAAACTTTCTATCTTCAAAACTAACGGAGCTATTTTTTAAAAAAACCAATCATTTTTTTAAATTCAAATAACCACTTTGGAGCATAATAATCTATATAACCGGTATACTTTATACTTTTACCGGTAAAATTTTTTTAAAAATTAATTCTATTTTTTTTTATTTATATTTATTTTTTTTATAAGAATTGCAGTGTTGGGGGGGTGTTTTAAAGAAAGACAAAAATTTGCAAAATAATGAAATTCGTAATATTTCAGGCAGTAATATTTTACTTAATAAATCTGTCAAGCTTTTTTTTTTTTGGGTAAATCTTTTTTTAATAATGCTATATTGGGGGTTTTTGATTTATGGGGTCAAAAAGGTTGCAAAATAAAATTTGTACATATTTAATTACTATGATAAACTATTTTGGGGAAAATTATTTTTTTTTACTTTAAGCTCTATAAAGGGGTTTGAATTTTTAAAAGCTAAATTATTCTAAAATTGGAAGTCCAAAGCATAAACAATCATTATTCAACTAATCCAAACCAAATGTTACCCATCTTAAAGTTTAAAATGTTATTTTATAAGTTATGACAATTAGGGGTTAGTTTTCACCCTTAAAAAACAAACAGCTCAAAATTAAAATGATATGGAATTTAAAGGAAAAGGGAAAGATGAGCCTAATTTAAAATTTTTTATGCAAATCGATGCGGGAAAAAAAATAAATCTTTTAAATTTTTTAAAACCATTTTTTGTAATTCTCATGAGTATGGTTATTTAGGGTGGAGTTATTGTATTTAAAATTTTTATTATACCTTGATTTTAAAAATATTTTTCTACAATATAAGCGTCATTAAAAAATTTTTAAGATGAAAAAAAAACATTTTTTTTGTAATTTTGAAATTTAAAAGGGTGATTTTAATGGTTAAAACATTACAAATAAATCGCTTTATGCAAAAAGGACTTAAGTCAATTTATGGTAAAATTGCTTTTAAAGAAAATAAATTCTATGTCCCAAATACACCTTTTACGCAAAAAGGAAATAAGTGCCATTTACCGGTTGGTTAAATTTTACTTATGATTTACCAGTTTTTTTGCAAAAAGGACGAAAGTCACCGACTTATTCCTTTCTGAAAAAAATTTCGTGATCAGGTTTTGAAAAAATGAAAAAATTTTAACACCCTGTATCTCAAAAGATAAGACGTTTAGGACATACATTCATATGAAGTTTTTTTTTCTCAAATGGGCCCAAGAATCACCCTTAAAAATATTAGCATGTTATTAAGAAACACCCTGTATATCTACCATGAAGGTATACCCAAAAAAGACCCCCAATGAAGTTTGCTCGTTTTTTCTAGATTACATTTTTAACAATTCTGAAAGGCATTACAGAGCTTGTTTTATAGTGAAAATTTCTGGGGACAAAATAAAAAAACGCTTTAATAAGGAGACTTCACCTGACTGACACTAAAAAATTTTTCCAAAATAGTACAATATTTTTTCCCAAAAAGGGGGCATTCTTTTTTGCCTTGCGGCAGATATTTTTATATGATCAAAAGGCACTTAAAACGTGATCGAATTTACACTGTTCACGATCTCTAAAAAGCATTGCTAACGCCTCCAGAATCATAAAATTTTAGGTGAAAAAGGTTAACACAGCTGGATTAACACATTTTAAGTCATGTTGGCCGAGATATTACAAGAAGAAAGTAGTATCAATAAAAACTCGAGATCAAGAAAGACCAAAAAATAACTTTACCATCAACAAGTTTCATTATTTTGTGTAATCTAAACATCCTGGATGTGTTAAAATTTTGAAGTTCATAAAAGGGATGATGGAACATAATTTTTACCTTAAAAAAAGTAAAAATAATACCGTGAATTTCCAAAAACACCATTTACCAATGCCCAAAATACCAATTAAACAAAAAACTATGGATGGGATCAAAAAGTGTGTAGGGAAATTTTTCCCAAAAAACCCTACTAAGAGTTTTTTAACGAAATAATTTTTACTTGGCCCAATACCTCCAAAAAAATGATGACGAATAACAAGAAAAACTTTCTCCATTTAATATGTTTATGTAAAAATAAAAATTTAAAAATGTTTGTAGAAATAAAAAAAATAGGGTTTTTTAAAAATATTATTTGCATTTTTTTTGCAGAAAGAGCTTAAGTCAGGTTTTTCTTTAATTTTTTGACACGGAAAGATTTGAAAAAACAAAATTTAGATTTTCCCTTTTTTGAATAAGTCTTGGGTGGTACCTGCAATGTTTAAATTAAAAATTATGTAGATTTTGGAAAGTTTTTGTTTTTTTTAAAAATAAGTTTTCTGACTTCTGTCCCTTCTGCATAAAGTGATTCAAATATAATGTGAGTTATAACTTACAACATTAAAAAAATCCATTCTACATATTAAACTGTGATTTTAATTTACATAATGTCTTTTTTATGTTTTTATTTTTTAACATAAGGGGGGGTTTACCCTAAAAATAAAAAGCACACTTTAAGCATAAATAAACTTTAATCTAGAGGGTAAAAAGCAACTTAATTTTTAAAATTTTCATAAAAATTTAAACCGTAGTAAAAAAATCAAAATTAAAAACCCCTTTTTTCTCGCCACCACTGTATTAAAAATTAAATAAATATATTTTATCAGTACCTTGCTGGCATTTTATTTTTATTCTTTAAGAACAATTTAAATCTATCTTATATTTTTGAAATAAAAAAGGCATTACCTTTTTGACATTTATTTTTTTACCCCTCCGACTCTGCATTTGTTTAATTCTTTAGGCACTTCAACTTTAAACTGGGTGTCAACTCTTTTTCCCCTATACGTAATGACGTCAGTGATTGGTCTGCTCCCTATTCCGTGGACAATGACACCCGAGTTATTCTAATGAATTGCGGTTTTGCACCTAAAATTGTTTATGTTTTGCCTACCTGTTTTTTTTGTCGGCATCTGTACAAATGTTTTCCCCGTGGATTGGTTCGGTGGAATTGTCGGGATACAATGGTAAGATATAGTTTTTTACCATTTTTGTCTTTAAGTAATCCAGAAAACGAACCGTTTTGCCTCGCAATTTTTTACAATGCATAGAATGACCAAGGATTAAAATCCATAACAGGCCGAAGGGCCTTTACTTGGGTAAAAGGGGGTGGACATTTTTATTTTTTCACCAAAGGAATCGATAGAAAAGAAAATTTCTAAACAAAAAATCTTCCATGCTTTTTTTTTGTAAAATCCCATACTTTTCGAGTTATTTGCGAGTTTTTCGGTCGATAAAATTAACGTTTTAAATGTTTTTTGCAAATAACCCCGATAGGTATGAAATTTATCACAAAAACTATAAATATAAAATTTTTTTTTAAAAACACGAATTTTTTTTTTTTAATATGTTTTATAGTTTTTGGGATTCATGTTACTTTTTAATGACATTTTGTTATTAAAGTAAAATTTTAAAATAAATTCAGGTAAACTTAAAATGAATCAACACACCATACCACCCACCTTTCTAGGTCTTTTAAATACTATACATACACAGTTAATTAAGATTATCTTGTTTTTAAAAATTTTAATTTTACCCGGGTACCTCATCTTGGTTAATTCCTTTTTAAAATTAAGTACGTTTTACGTTTTTGTCAAAATAAAATTCAAATCATTTGTCCCCCCCGATGCTGCCCCTTTAAAAATTCCTTAGGGTATTTCTGTTATAGCTGTTTTATTCCACTTTTAAGTAATTACTTGTTTTCATTAAAATTTTTTTGTATTAAAAAATTTTTTGTTTTTTAAATAACAAAATGTTGTTTTTTTAAACAAAAGAACATTCTATTGATAAAATTGTATATTTTGTAAACTAAAAAATTAACAAAAAAATCTTTTTTTATACGTCGATGACTGATTTATGGTAGGTTAAAATATACTTTTACTTTTTGGGGTTTTTGCAGTAATGTCCATTATAGTGCCGTTTATACCTTTCTTTTTTTGCCAGAAACTCACGGAAAGAAATTTGTCAGATATTACAGATTTTTTGAAAACAGACTTTTTACATATTCTCGAAGAAGAAAAACAAGAACAGGATACTCAAGAAAGACCTGATCAAACCAAATACTTGTAAAAAAATTTTTGGAAAAAAAAAAAAAAGTATACTTTAATAAATTAATATTTAATAAACATTTTTTTTGTTTTAAAAATGTCTTATTTTCTGAAATATTTCCCCTTAATTACAGAAGTCATTAAAAAATTTAAAAATTTTTGGGAAAAAATAACATTACTAAAAAAAGGGGGTTTTTTTTAAATATTTTAAGTCAAAATCCAAAAAAGATAAGCTGATTACTGTAAATTGTATAGTTTTTTTTTTACAAGGAGAAAAAAAGGGGACGACCCTATTTTTTCAAGCTAATATATTTATTTAATATAAACATATAAAACATGTGGAATCTATCCAAAAACATAACCGATGATTTTAAAAACCAACAGTAATCCCCAACATAGATGGGTTCCAGCGTCCTTGGGATCTTGTTTTCATCGTCCTGATGTCCTAGTGAAACCTCTCCTTATTCGTCGCCTGATGCACCCAAATTTTCCTGAAAAAAAAATGCAAATGGGGGTTTAAAAAAAGTATTTTTAGAGACATACGACACCTTAGTAAAGCATAGATTTTCAACAGTTCTCTATGAGGCTTTTATAGTCTTTAACTTTCTTCTTGCCCAGAAATCCTTTCACTACATGTAAAAAACGTCCAAGCTAACAATTCCTTTTCATTAAAATTTTTCTTTGCAACACTTAGTTGAGGGAAAAATTTCACTTGGCTGAAAACTACTTTCTTTGTCCAAAGTTTTTTTTTAGTTTTCATTAGTCCAAGCTTTAGGAGATGCCTTTTTTTGGGGTTAAAGAAAGGCATATTTAATGTTTGAAGTACCAGGTTCCAAAGAAGGTCTATGAGGCCAATCGTTTTTTTCTGGAGTGTTCTTTTGAAAGAGCAATACTTTGTAAACCTTGAAGTCCCAAGATACCTATGACTTTTAAATCTCCACAGATATCCCACTTATTTAAAGTTCATATTTACCACGATTTAATATGTTTTCTAAATTTTCATAGGGTTTTTTTCATTGTATGAATGGGTTAAAGGAATAGATGGTTTTTTTTTTCCATTAAAGAAGCAGGTCCCCTTTTAGGCTGTATTTCGACGAATTTTGAATAACCGACACTTGCTAGGACTATGTTCCATATTAAGCTCATTTAATAATCCATCAATATCACAACGACAAATAGCGACCCTCTAATTTAAAAAAAACTTGATAATATTAATTCCCGTTTTCGGTAAAGTAAAATACCTGTTTTTTATCTAACAAGTTCCAATGTCGAAATCTGGAACCAAAGAGTTTAAATTTTGTTTTTGACAATTCTAGGTCACGTCCCAAAAGTCATTTAATTCATTCTGAGTTATTAAGTGATGTTCACTGGTAGTTGGTAAAAATGTTGGGTCACAACTGGTGTATCAGGAATTTTGTGGATCAGATTCGTAAAAATTAAATTACTGGAAAACACGATGTCCAGATTTAAAGGCGATATCGGTATCGGTATTTCCCTGGCAACGAGGAACTGGCCGTAGCGCAGGGGGAAAATTTGATGACTCTATTTTGTTTCTTTTAAATTCCTTCTGTTTTAGTGTTAAAAAGTAGCAATCCCCTGGTAAATGGGGTTCTCCCCACACAATAGGGGTAACAATCTATCCTCCTGTACTAAATTTGGAAAACTCATCAACAAACATATTGGCCCAACCCTTGATTTTTAATTTGGCCCAAAATTAAAAAAATATTTTTTTTGACTTCCTCGGATATAGATCTTGCTTCAAAAAAAACTATGAAATAACCGCTCTGCGTCTTGTTGTAATTTTCGGCCCCAAAGGCAGATTAAAATGTTTTCCCAAAGATCGCACTAGATAAAGAAGCAGGTATTTAAAAAAGGGGAGGGTCTAGAGAATTCTGGGAAAAATTTTTTAATAACTTTCTTAACGAAAAAGTATTCTCATGGTTTTTAAAAAATTATATTGGCCTGTCTTACCTGACCAAAACACTTAGGGAAATAAGAGATTTTTATAATCATAAAACAAAAAATAATATATTAAACAATAAACCCCCTAAAATTTGGAATTTTGTTTAACAAATGAATATATTTTCTTCATTAATTGTTTTTATTAAAAAATGCTTGGTAATTTTCCTTTAAAAATTGGTAATTTTTTTTGGTGTTTTTTCACAATTTGTTTTGCGTTTCTTTGTTTTGGGGGAAAGATTATTTGGCCCAATATTTTTATGCCACCTCGTTGCTGTGACACTTACAGCTACCATTTTATCTTTGTCATTTTTGTTGGTCATGGAAACACCCCAAATTTGGTTTGGGAATTCTAAAGATAAAAGAAGTGGGGGAGGACTTTATTTTTTTTAAAAACATCTTTGGGTTATTGATAAAACTATGTATACTTATCGTTGGGGGGGTTTAAAACCCCCAAACCAAAAATTTTTTAAAAATATCTTTTTACTAAGAAAATTTCTTCTCAAAGAATAAACAATTCATTTTTTTATGTTACAGAAATTGCTTTTAATTACCATTAACATATTTTTTATTGTATAATTTATATGATGTCATGGCCATATTCTGAGTTTAAGTAATTTTAAAATTTTAAAAGTAAGCATTATTTAATTTGCATATTGACCTAGGGTTATCATGAACTTTTTAAGATGTTATACAAAACAAAATTTTCTCCAAGTTAATAAATGAAAATTTTCTTTTTACAAGGACCGGTCTAAAGTAATAAAAGTTTTCTTTGGGCGAAATCCAATAATAATACAAAATATATAGAAAATTAAAAAGAAAAAGGGGAAAAGCAACTTGGAAAATTATCAATAAATTAACAAGAAAAGAACCGGGAAAAAAAAACTGTTTTTGATGGGGATCAAGGGGGGTTTTATAGGGGAAATCGGATAAGGAAAATACTAAACAAAGTAAACTCTACATTTTTGAATTCCCCGATATAAATAAAAAAAAAATTCCAGATTACAATAAAAATTTGGACTGTTAAAAAATCAATATTTTTATATGGAACTACAACAAAATGAGGTAATTAAATGTATTCAGGGACTAAAAAACAAAAGTCAGTAGGGGAGGGGGATTCCAGTTGCTCTTCTTAAAGTAGCCGACCTAATAGCTGAACCAATTGGGCATATTATAAATCTAACATATCCCGACAGGTGTTTTTTCCCACTAAACTTTTAAAATTTAAAATTAAAAACTATTTATAAAAAAATTGATCTGATAATCCTAAGAACTATCGCCCCCAAAATTTTCTTATCAAACATAAATAAAATATTTGAAAAACTGTTTTCATGAAAGATTGATTAGGGGTTTCCCGGATGAGAGTGGTGTGATTTGATTGTCAAATATGGTTTTCAGAAGGAGGCGTTCAACAATAATGGCTATTTATTCAGCTCTTATAAGAATCTTGGACTGTATGAATGAATATGAGCAAACCCTTACAGTTTGTGAGGATTTGTCTAAGGCCTTGACGTTTTTGACCATAAAGTATTCTTATCGAGGGAAATGGGCCCTTATGGGATTAGGGGAATTCAAAAAGCTTTTAGTCTCATACTTAAAAAAAATGAAAACCAACTAGTTGAAAAAATTGAAGAAGGTTGTTTAATAAAATGGGTATAGAGGTTGTAAAAAAGGGTTTCCCCAGGGTTCCATCTTGGGGCCACTCTTGTACATTCTATATACTAATGAACTGCCAGAGACCATAAAGGCCTTGGTTTTGTATGCTGATGACCTTCTGTTATCATTAGTGAAAAGAATATTTTATATTGAAAGACATATTGAGGGGTCCTAAGGGTTTAAAAAAGTGGTTTTTTAAAAAAAACTTATTAATGAATGTAGAAAAAACACAAATAATGAAGTATTCAGCAAGAAACGGAGCCAGTTGTTTACAGTGTAGGTAATTCCCATTTCTTAACTACAAATAAGATTCCTTTCTGGGCATGGTCATTGACCAAAGACTAGACTGGAAAAGTCACGTTGAAGGTCTATCAAGTGAGCTTTCAAGGTACTGCTATGCGGTTAGGATAATAACGATGAAGTTGGCATGGAGGCACAGCTCAGGTGTACCATGCACATATCATGTCAAGGATAAGGTATGGAATTATTTTTTGGGGTAACTCAGTGGATGCGGGGAGAGTTCAGATACTACAAAAGAGATGCTTAAGATTAATATTTGGGAAGGGAAATCGGGATAGTTGTAGACCTATATTTGCTAATAAAAAACTTTTAACTGTTGTAAATTTATATATTTTTGAATGTATTAAATTTGTTTCTAATAATGGGATCTTATTTTCTGAAAGTAATAAAAAACATAATTATAACACAAGAAAAAGAAACGAGCTAATGTTAGATAAGACAAGATATACATTTATACAAAGAAACGTTCATAACAGTTTGATTAAAATTTGGAATAAGGTCCCACACGATCTCAGGTGCTTGCCAGAAAATATATTTCTAAAAAAGATAAAAATATTCTTGTGTAGCAATCCGTTTTACTCTGTGACAGAATATTTCAACTGTGTTGTAAGTGTGTAATGTTAAAATGCTAATGTAAATAGGATTTTATTGATTGTTGTTTGATTTTAATTGTAAGTTGTTTTACATTTTGTAGATATATATTTTATTATATGTTTAAGATTTGTAAAATTGTTCATTTTACTGTTCAAAAACATTTTTAACCTTTAAAATAGTGTGACACGTTCCACACCTCATTTTGAGGTATATATTTGTATATTTCTCTATACTTTGGAACAAATAAACGTATATTTATTATTTATTTATTTATTATAGACGCACAAAACAATGCTAAATTTTTGGTAATAATTCAGGTAAACACAACGCAGAAAGAACAACACGATATGCAAGACATAAAAAAATAAAAGTTATTTAAGTCTAGAAAACTAGTCAATGATGTGCTGTTAAATTTTATAAAAGAATTAATTAGATCGTTCGATTTCTCAATAATAAATAAATATTATTTTTGTTGTTAATTCCAGCATTAGATTATTATATGTGGACGTTAAAAAATAAAAATTATAATTATAAAAAAATTAAATCATTTCGCGGATTGCATCAATTATAAACATATTTTTAATCAAATTTTATTTTTTTATAGTAAAAATATTTACATAATTAAAATTTTATCTTTATACAGCAAAAAAATAAATATTAATATTACAATCAGAATTTGGCCTATTTCCACTGACCTTCATATGGACCGGCAAAGGGTATGAGATGCGCAGTTCAAAAGTTATATTTTATGGGCGAAAAGATGTGTCCGTGCGCTGTGGCGATAGTCAACGCTTAGGGTCTTAAATCATGCACCAGAACGGACCAGCAGACCGATTTTATTTAAACGTTTTCGCCCGCCAGTCTCGTACAGTTTTACTCTTTATTGACTTATTTGTGTTTAGTTTTAGCATTTATACATTCCTTTTGTTCATAAAAAATTTCTAAACTTTTTTTTGATCCGTTTGGGAAAGCAGAACATTTGTGCAAGAGAAAAAGAATAGCGGTATAACCTTTCTCTCTCCCTTTAACGTGCTTATTGGTCGGCTTCTCATCGTCGATCAATCGACACGTTGCACTGTGGGTTAAATCGCAATATTAGCAACCGGAAAGTAGAAAATTGAACCACCAAAAATCCCCAAAATTCCCAGCGTAAATAAGCCTCAAGTAACTACTGCACCTTCAGCCATTCAAATTAAAATAACTGGGGCGCAATCAAGCAAGTCTCAACTTGTTATAGTGCGTGTTTATAAATGTTCTCTTCATTACAACAAATTAGTTGTGGAAGTGCTGTGAATTTGCTATTATTAGTTTTTAAGTGTGATTCATAATTTACAGTTATTTTTGGCAGATTTTGGTATGTACTTTTTCATATATTATTATTTTGTATATCCAGTATCTATATCACCGTGTATACACAGACATTATGTAGCAAATTTCACCAAAAGTGGATAAATTCGAACCGTACTTTAGTTGTATTCAAAGGGCGCAATAGTCAATGGTTGGACGAAAAATAAATCTGCCACAGAAAGTACCTACAGAACCAGTAGCAGGACCATCTAGGTTAAGGCTTGGGCGACCTAGAAGAGTTTTTCGGAATCGGCAAGAACGACTCAAGCAGCTAAAGTGACGTCCCTTGTACAGAAAAATACTGAGTGAATCTATATAAGTTGGGCAAACGAGATGCTGCACGACTTTTACAAGACATCGATATTTCACCCAAAAGAGCAACGAAGCTACGGAGGGCAATGTCAAGCCCATCCAAAACTCAACTCCTTACACACCAGCAGAAGCTTTGGTTCTGTATGTGGATGGGCGGTATGTTCATATATACTTATGCAATCCGGTACAAAGAGTCGAAATGCTAACATATATCCATCATACAATTGTCTGAAAGAAGCTAAGAAAAGATGTTATCCAGACGAAGAAGCAATATTTGTCAGCGATTGTTCTGCAGAAGTTAGGCTACAAAATCTAGTCGACCATACCACACACAGAATTGCTATGACATTACAGAGAACGATTCTGACAGTGAATAAATTTCGAAATATTTTAACAGTCTTAAAAAGTTAAACTTCTATTAATCAAGAAATCTTTCTTGTAGTTAGTGTGTAAGTTAGACATAATGCACAGGATGTCATACACTCATCAGCACGGTATGCTAACACCTTGAGTTAAACCTTGTGTTCATCTTAGCTTCGGATCCCGGTCCACACGGTGGCAACAAGAGTTGCCGATAACCGGCAACTCTAGCGCATGTTCCAAAAGATCCTACTGGGCCCAACCACAAACGACGATATGTGAACACAGCGGTTGGGTGACTGAGCCTGACTCAGTGACCCAGATAAAAAAGACCAGATAAGAAACATAAGCGTGGCGGCACGTCGGCGTCCCCACTATAATGGTCCGCTCAACGGCGGATCATTTAGTACGAGGAGCCGTTTCTCGCGTGCGTTGAACTGTTTAGTTTACTAGTTACTGTGAAACGAGGCTAGTGCGGGCGTAAAAAGTCAGTTTTAATATATTTATTATTTTCGACTTTTATAACATGACAGGTTATAAGTGCATATGTAGATGCTGTACATCTAATAATAAAGAAATAACTTTTTCGCTTCCAAGTGACTCTATAAGGTAAGTTCGATTTATTTATTCAGATTCAAAAATCACAATAGACATTTTTAGACGTGAAGCTTGGCTTCTCCCTTTATAATAATCACACTTTCAATTTACCTTAAAAGTCAGAATTTTAAAAAAAAATTAATTATGAATATTGTAAGGGTGATTAATTGAGAATTTGAATATTTCAACATTGGTATTTCTATCATAATCCCGGGTAAAATTGAATATTACAATATTGGTATTTCACTTTTATATGATTTATTGGAGATATTCTAGTGTAAATAAAAAAATTCCTGCTGTGCTAAGTTATTATTGGAAGCTTGAAGAAAAAAAATATACAGGGTGCCCGAAAAGTCTGGACTGGGTCAAATATCTCGAGAACAGAAAGGTTGGATTTCTAAACTTTGTTTTTTTGACACAATTGTCTATCTAATTCTTATGTCAAAAACCCACCCCCGCCCCTCTTAAGGGGTGAGTAAAGTGGTTTAATTTTAATAGAACCCCTATTTTCTTGCATTTTGGATTCCTCAAAAAATTCTGTTCTAGCCCCAATTTTCACCCCAACCCCGCCACCCCTTCACAGGGATGAAAAAAACCAAAAAAAGTTAAAAAATAAAACTAAACTGAACAGTTTAAATATTTAATTAAATTCACCTCAAATTTCACCCCACCTCTGCACCTCCTCCTCAGGGGGATGAAACAAATTAATAAAACAAAATTGAAACTGAACCTTCCAAATTCATAATTAAATCCTAATAAAAATAAACATTTTTTTATTGCAATATTATTTTCTTAATTTTCATCATTTTCATCCCCCATGAAAGGTGGCAAGGTTTGAAGGAGTAAAATTTTAGATCAGGTCACAAATTTTCTGACATGTTTATTTTAATTATGGATTTAATTAAGAATTTAGAATGTTCAGTTTCATTTTTGTTTAAATAATTTTATTATCCCCTGTGGAGGGTGGCGAGGGTTGGGGTTAAATTTGAGATTGGGTAACATGTTTTTGTACATGTTTATTTTTATTACGGATTTAATTAAATATTTAAACTGTTCAGTTTTAGTTTTATTTTTTAACTTTTTTCGTTTTCATCCCTGTGAAGGGGTGGCGTGGTTGGGGGTGAAAATTGGGGAGCTAAGCACAGAATTTTTTGAGGAATCCGAAAATGCAAAAAAATAGGGGTTTCTATTTAAAATTATAAACCACCATTACGTTCACCCCTTAAGAGGAGTGGGGGTGGTTTTTGACATCAGAATTAGATAGACGATTGTGTCAAAAACAAAGTTCAGTTGCAATCTTGGAAATCCAACCTTTCGTTCTCGAGATATTTGACCCAGTCCAGACTTTTCGGACACCCTGTATTTTAATATTAAACCCAGTATATTCAATACTGAAGCTTAAAAATAGTCATTATTAATTTGCATACCTTTTAATTTTGACAGATTCGTGCAATACGTTCCTGTCCCTTAAAAATAAAGTCTGATTTTCAGTAGTGCAGGTAGCCGCTGCCGTGCAAAAGAATCTCTGGCTATAGCGATGCCTTTGTGTGTGCTCGAGTCAAAACTTCAATCGAGCCGACCCGGCTTTCACATCTGGTTTAGTTAAATCTGTGTCAGTGACTCGGATTATCTATAACTAAGATTGCCAAGGAAGAAGGAGAAAAATGTAAGAGTAGTTTTTGTGTATATCCGTCCCTGTTTTATATAGTAATTTTTGTTTATTGAATTTGAAGAAGCATATAATTAATAATTATTTTATCTTAAAAATATAATATATAAAAGGAGATTGTAAATATTAACCTTGTAAATAATATACTTTGTGTTGTCTTTGTGTGGTATTGAAAGAAAAATATGCTGCTAACTTTGGTTTTATTGTGTATATTAGATATGGAAAACAGTCATGTGGTATGTACTATGGTAACTAACAATTTTTTGGTACAAAGAAAGTAGTACATATAATATCTTAGATTAGCTGTCATAAATTATTTAAAAATAATAAACGTATAAAGAATAATTTAGGCATTTCTACAGGTTATATTTTACCGTAAAGTTGGTAAACTATTTTCTTTTTTTAAATTACTCCTTAGTAGAGACCGTTTTTGTCCAGATCGCAGAGTATACTCTCGTACACTCACACAAACAATTGATTCTTCCGTATTTGCAAATTCCATAGACATTCTGATGACAACTCGGTGGTCGTTTTTAAATAAATAAAAAAAAAACTATTTAAAAATTAAGCAATATTTAAATATTTATTTTTGTAAAAAGTTTAAGGTAGTTTACTCGCGACAGTTGTAGACAAAATTAGCGCCTTATATAAAGCCCTGCCCATCCGCAAATCAAATCAAGATTGGGATAAACATCTTTTATTTTCGTCTCTTCTATGCCATCCGCGCCGAGCTCGCCCATCTGTCTATAAAAAAAATTGATTGTTGAACGGGCCGGAACTAGTACCAGTACGGATCATTATATTTTTCCTATCATAATTTAATTTGTGATGCAGTATTTTAAATGGACCACAAATTCAGCACTGTTTTAAGTAAGATCGAATACGTCTTACCAAAAGTTAGAGGTTCTCAATGCTTGAAAATATTATTTTTGTAAGAGACTGAACACAATACATGAGCTGTGTTTGTTATTCAGTAATATTTTACACTCTTTTACACTTTTTTGACCCACCCAGTCCTAAAACACACCTTTCATAAGAACGATTACGTAAAAAAGAAAAATAAAATTTTGTACACTATTTCTTAATAATAAACCGACCTATGGAAACATTCAAAAATCAATATCTTTTTAACAAAACGGTCAAAAAATTTAAGTTTTGTATTAAATTTTCCAATATTTCAATTTATATTAAATTGATTTTTAAAAAATATTGCAAGAACCGTTTTCGAGATATTCCGAAATGAATACTTTTTATGACGTTTTGTCATAAAAAGTATAAAAGCTTTCAGAATTTCCTAAGTTTTAAAGCAAAATTTCCAAAAATAGAGTTTAATTTTTTCATTTAATTTTATCTTGACAACGGTGGCCGATTTGCCACCGAAACTTTAATTAGTATTTTTGAGTTTTGGGTTTTTGGGGGGTCTTTTTCTTTTTTGTTGCAGGAATCTGCTGGTCTATAGGGGTCAATAGGGCTGAGCAGGCTTAATTCGCTAAACCCCGGGACCTGGACCGAAGTGATCCCATTTTCTAGAAAATTTCAAGGCGAGTACACGCGAAGAAACCATATCAAAATATCTCGTTTTCCAGACAAAAAAAAATGTTTTTTTGTTTTTTTAATTAGATAAAACACACTTTTATTAAACCTAAATTTCTTTTTTTTTAATCTTTAAAAAAGCCGTTTTACGGTAAACTACCTTAATTGCTGTGTTGCCTTAAGGACTTATTTGGACTGATCCGAAAAAGATTTATTTTGCGAACTGAAATGAATTCATAAAATACTCCAGGGCAAATACAAAAAATAATTTTTATTTTAATTTTGCCTTTAAAAATTTGAAAATAGGTATTTTTTTTAATAAGTATCTAAAATCAAGTTTCATTGCTGTTTTACAAACATTTAATCTTTTTAATATGTGTAATTAGTCGTTTGACAAAATTTAGGTTCTTAAGTGCTTAATTGTTGTATTGCCATGAAGACTTATTTGGACTGAGTCTGAAAAAAAAATATGTTTTTCTACAAGCGTGTGAAAAACTATACTTTTCCGCACTAATCTGCGTGCGGGAAATAGCACTTTACCGCACTAGTGCGGAAAAGAAAAATCATTTAGTTTTTGGAACATAAATTAGTATCTAATTATAAAATAATGAATAATTCTGCTTATAATATTTATATATTCGAAGAAACTAAATTTTGCTGTAATTTTGCAGTTTTTTTGTAACATTTATTAAATAAAATAAAATAATCCTAATTTACCAAATGTAAGTAGATATTTTTAATAACTCTATATAAATTATCAAAAAATCCATAGCAACCAACTAACTGTTTACGCACCTATCAAAAATTAATTTTCTGTCACGCATTTTTAAACCAAATTGGAGAAACAGTTTCAATGGATTCTGACGATGATTTACCAGCATCGATTACCGAAGCAGCAGAAATAGCAAGTATAGATCTCCTGCTCATGAAATCTCGTAAAAGGTATTGTTAACGCCTGCGACAGCCTGTATATAGGTGAATTTTTGTCTTTTTAATGAGAATTCAATATTTATTTATTTTTTTTTTTTTTTCTTTCTCTTTATTCTTTGTTTAATTCTTAATCACATTCATTTGAATATTCATTTTCAATAGGATTATCGTACATTAAATATAATTGCTACGATGTCTCTAATCTTAAAATATGTATTTGCGTTAAGGACTCTTTTTTTTCATTTCGCGTTTTTACTCACTGGAAAGGAAACAAGTCCTCACACTCAAAAGTCCTTCGGAAAATCTTAAAATAACTCTAATTTTCTAAAATAACTCTATTCAAACCATTTGGTCCTTCGAACCGGATTAAAATTTCTTTTCTCTATTTTCTTTTTCTCTTATTTAACGTTTCGTAAACCGATTTTTAACTTTTATTTTGTATTATCTTTTTTCTCATAAAAGGTTTTAAGATTGGAATACGTAGCAATTGGCATTTTAAAATTCGACGTTTTCGGTACAATACGGTGTTAAACAGGTACTCTTATCTCTGAATTGTAAATAAAAAACTCGGTGATTTTTTGGGAATTTAAAATTCAGTCTCTTTTTATTTAACAATAGAAGTATTATTGCTTTATCTCTATAACTATATTTAAAATAATTTGTAAAACAAACTAAAAATTTATTTAATTTTATCTTGATATTTAACTAAAAATTAAACTATTTTCTCTCGGTCTAGAAAGTTATTTTTTATTCTTTACTTATTAAATGTAGTTTTTTAAATTTTCATTTAATATTTAATTCGTTAATTTTCATTCTCTTTATGGTGAACTATATCGTTTAAAGAGATATTTAAAAGTAATTATATTAAATACGCAGCTCTTAATTAAAATATTTTTTTGATTATTTGAGAATTAAACCAAGTTTTATAAACTACTCCAAGATTAAATTTCTTTTTTCTTACAAGAAATTTCAAACTGTGTTATTTTTTCCCCTTAAACTGTTTACGTTTGTGGCAATTGTTACTTGAATTCTTACATAAACCTATACTTCCGAAAAAGGTGTAATAAAATTTAAAATAAATAATTTCTTCGATGTTTTTATGGTAAAATTTAATTTTCTCTTTTAAATAAAGGTTAATTTTATTCTAACCTTTTTAGAATTAATACAAACTGGTGTAGGTTTGTATTAATTTATTAATTCTTTATTTTCATATTGATATTAGTTTTTAAATAATATTTTTAAAGGCTATTATAAATTATAGTACTATTTATTATTATTAACTTTAACCATTTCTAAGTTCTTTTTTTTATCATAATTTAAACTTAATTGTCCTTTTCTTCATAATGGCTACTATAAAGAAAATGAGAGCTCTTAGAGAACTTAGTATTGATCAGCTTTATAGCATATATGCCTTGTCTCAAAAGGCTATCAGTGAATTTAATTTCGTACTCGATTTAAAATGAGCTATAAAGGTCTCGATGATACTTTTAATGAATTTGAAAAAATCATGCAGCAATAATTAATACTATTGTTGTTAGTGAAACCCTAACTTGGATGAAGAAAAGGAAATAAGACAAGACGTTCTTGAAAAATATTATGCAATTCAAGGTGTTTATGAGGATTTATATCAGATCCAACTCATTCTCCTAATGTAACTCTTAATCAACCAACAGCTAATCAAGTCGCTAAATTGCCAAAAATATCGTTACCACTTTGATGGTTCGTTTAAAAATTGGCCACCATTTATAGATTTATTCAACTCATTAATTCATAATAATAATTCATTATCTGAAATTGAAAAGTTTCAATATCTAATTTCTTCTTTAGAAAAAGAACCTCTTGTACTTGTTAAGGCTATTCCTTTAACTACTGATAACTACTCTATTGCTTTTAAAACTCTTAACGATCGCTATCAAAATCCTCGTTTACTCACTTGTACTTATTGGTCTCATATTGTGAATACAGCTAAATTAGTTCATGAGTCTCCGTCGGGGCTTAGAAAATTGTTGGATATATTTACAGAAAAGTTAGCTGCTTTAAAAACATTTGGAATAGATGTTGACAGCTGGGATTTTGTTCTATTTAATATTTTAATTAATAAATTAGATAATAATACTATTAAACGCTATGAGCTTCAAGATGCATCAACAGATATACCCTCATACAAAAAATTAAAATCATTTTTGGAAAAACAATGCATAGCACTTGAAACGGCAACTTAACTTGCACAAGGTTCAAACTTTTCAAGCACCTAAAAGATCACCCAATAATGGTTTTTTAATTAATTTAGATAACACAAAAATCAAAATTTGCGCTCTTGTATTTTTTGTAATTCATCTCATTTTATATATAAGTGCCCGAATTTTTAAAAAATCACCCACCGAACGCCATCAAATTGTTAGAACAAAAAGATGGTGCTTTAATTGTTTACACTCAGCTCATCGCATAAATGATTGCCAATCTCAAATGTTGTGCCGCATATGTCGCGGAAAACATCATACTCTGTTACATCTCTCAAACTCCCAAACTCATTCTACAATTCCGCCTGCAAGGCGTATTAATGAAACTCCAGTCGATCGACGGTCGGAACAAGACCCCTCCAATTCCCGCATCGAAGTATCGACTTCTTCTCTAACCTCACCAGAATCTCCTTCTACCTCACTTCATTCGCAAGTTCAAGTTTCTAGCCCTCAAAATTTGTTAAAGTCTTCCACAACCGTTTTACTTTCTACTGCAGTTGTGGAAATTCTTGACTCTCAAGGTCATTTTCATCCTATTCGTATTCTTATTGATAATTGTAGCCAAGTGAATGTTATTACGAAACAATGTGTAGGACGTTTGGGTCTTACATCTTATAAAAACTCCGCTCCTATATTTGGCTTGGGAAAATTGTCTACAGAGACATCTGGTTCAGTAAATTGTACTATTCGTCCTCGAAATTTGGACATTCCTCGATTTGAATTTGAGGCAATGATATTGCCTAAAATATGTTCAGATATGCCTAGTGTTAACTTTCATGTCAAAATTTGAGTTCTCTCTCAAGATTACAATTAGCAGATCCTACGGTTCATCTTCCGGGACCCGTTGATTTGTTGTTAGGTGCCGATATATTTCCGTCAATTTTGCAAGATGGAAAAATATTAGGTGATGGTATCACGCCTTCTGCTTTAAATACAGTATTTGGTTGGATTCTCTTAGGCAAGGTCAAGCTCATCCAATATGTAACCCTTCGCCTAGTACATTTTGTTTATCTCTAGATTTCTTGATACAACTTTAAAAAGGTTTTGGGAGTTGGAAGAGGTTCCCTCAATAAACGAACTTTCTCCTGAAGAGGTTTAATTTGACACATTCTATGAAAACTCTGTAACTCGCGATGTTACTGGTCGATATACAGTAGCATTGCCATTTAAGATTCCTGAGCCTGTATTTTCCGGTTCGTACTCTGTTGCTCTTCGTCGGTTTCTCTCTCTAGAAAACCGACTATCTCCAATCCCCGTCTGTTTGAATCTTACTCGGAGTTTATGCGTGATTACCTTGATTCCGGGCACATGGAAAAATTCAGTCGGATATTAATTCTGGGTATTATATACCTCACCATTGTGTTCTTAAGCCCGACAGTACAACAACAAAACTACGGGTCGTATTTGATGCATCAGCCAAGGACGCCACCGGGTGTTCCGTGACACCCTTCTCACTGGTCCTAAATTGCAAAAGGATATTTTTATTATACTTACCAATTTTAGATTCCATCTCTATGTGTTTACAGCTGATATCCGTCAAATGTATCGACAAATCTTGATAAAACCTGAACAAAGGCATTACCAAAAATTATTTGGCGATTTTCTCCCTACGATCCGCTCGAAGAATACCGTTTAAATACGGTGACTTACGGTGTTTCGTCAGCTCCGTATTTGGCACTCAAACACTTGCACGATTAGCTAAGGACGAAGCTGAATACTACCCTCTAGCTTCAAAAATTATTTCCAGTGATGTTTTTGTGGACGATTTAGTATCAGGGTCTTCAGTTGGAACAAGCACAACAAATATGTTCGGATCTTTGTAAATTAACACTAAGGGGAGGTTTCGACTTAAGAAAGTGGGCTTCCAATCACCCTTCTGTTCTTTCTGCTGTTCCAATCACTCATCACCATCAGCATTCTTTAAACTTTGATTCACATGAAAAAATGTCATTAAAAATTCTTGGTTTAAAATGGAACCCTTGCTCAGATTCTTTCTCTTATTCTGTAGAGGTTGTAGATCGTCCTTGTACTAAGCGTACTCTACTGTCTGAACTTGCGTATATTTGATCCCCTGGGTTTTCTCTCCCCATTGACATTTTTTGCAAAACATTTAATTCAGCATCTCTGGAGCCGTCTCAGTTGGGACGAAGAACTCCCTCCACCAGTGTTGGACAAGTGGTATCAGTATAAGTCTGAACTACCACAAGTTTCTAATATTCAAATTCCTCGTTGTGTGGTTAGTCAGTCGACTGCCGATATTGTAGAACTTCATGGTTTTGCTGATAGTTCTGAAAAGGGTTTGCTGCTGTTGTTTACCTACGCTTGATCAATTCTCAAGGTATTAAGGTATCTCTTTTATGCGGCAAGTCCAAAGTTGCCCTTTAAAGGCAGTCTCACTTCCCCGATTGGAACTGTGTGCTGCTTTACTTCTAGCAAAACTCATAAAATTTATTTTGTCAATTGTTCAAACCACATAAAATTTTCAAAGGTTACTGCTTGGTCCGATTCTACAGTAGCCTTATTCTGGATTAAGTCACCTCCCCGCCGATGGAAAACTTTTGTAAGCAACAGGGTCAGTATAATCCAAGACATAGTCCCTCCTGCATGTTGGTTTCATGTCTCTACAAATGATAATCCTGCTGATTGTGCAAGTAGAGGCCTACTTCCTCGTGACTTGTCCCAATTTTCATTATGGTGGGCGGACCTTCTTGGCTTCAGCTTCCTAATAATCAGTGGCCAGAATTTTCAAATCCAGTAATTAATTCTTCCGTTATTTCTGAGGAACAAAGAAATAGACAATCTTTGATTACTTTTGTTTCCCTTGACTCAGTTGACGGATTGTTAGAAAAATATTCTAGTCTTCAGAAAATTCAAAGAATAATAGCTCATTGTCTTAGATTCATCAGAAATCTCAAACTTCCCAAGGAAAAGAAACCTAATCTTCTTACTCAGCAAGAACTTCATAATGCTCTTCTTATTTTGGTTAAGCGTGTGCAATTTTTAACATTTCTGAAGACATTGATATTTTAAGAAAAACAAACCCATTTCTAAGTCCTTACGCAAGCTAAACCCTTTTATTGGGACAGATGGTCTTCTCAGGGTGGGCGGTAGGTTGGTTTTTCTGGATTATCATATGATCCAAACATCCTGCTCTCCTACCCCGAAAGCACCGTTTAACTGAACTTATTATTCAAGATGTTCATGCTAAAAATCTTCATCCAGGACCACAAACGCTTCAATTCTTGCTCTTTCAACATTTTTTGGATATTATCTTCCCGTAGAGCCATTCGGCAATGTTTAAGTAATTGCATAAAATGTTTTAGAGCTAACCAAAACCATTACAGCCAATGATGGGGCATTTACCCTCACTTCAGGTTAATCAGGTAAAACCTTTTTCCATTGTTGGTGTGGACTATGGTGGACCCTTTTCCATCACCCTTTCTAAAGTCAGAGGCTGTAAATCCCAAAAGGCGTATTTATGCTTATTTGTTTGTGTCGCAACAAAGGCTTTGCATCTGGAGTTAGCTTCAGATCTTACGACAGATGCATTTCTCGCTGCCTTAAGGCGATTTATTGCTCGCCGTGGTCGTTGTGTCAAACTCTATAGTGACCAAGGTACTAATTTTGTAGGCGCTGCTCGAGAACTAAACCGACTTATGGAGTCTGCGTGATTACCTTGATTCCAGTTCAAGAGAAAATTGAATGGTCCTTTAATCCTCCATCATCCCCACATTTTGGTGGCCTGTTTGAGGCAGGCATTAAATCTGTAAAATCTTTGTTGAGGAGTTTTATACAATTCTGTGTCAAATTGAAGCTGTCTTAAACTCTAGACCGCTATGTCCTTAAGTAATGATCCTCATGATCTCTCAGTTTTGACTCCTGGCCATTTCCTGACTCTTGAACCGGTAACGTGCATTCCTGATCCCAATTTAACTACCTTGAATATAAATAGGTTAAGTCGCTGGCAACTTCTCCAGAGACTTCATCAAGACTTCTGGAAGCGATGGCATACCGACTATCTCAATTCGTTACAACAAAGACTTAAATGGGTAAATAATTCCCCTACTCTTAATGTTGGATCTCTCGTCGTAATAAAAAATGAATTAATTTCACCTCTTTCTTGGAAATTGGCTCGAGTAGTGGAACTTCATGCGGGACGAGATGGTATATCACGTGTCGCAACTGTGCGCACTGCACATGGTCTCACCAAAGACCACTGGTAAAGCTTTGTCCTTTACCAATTCACAGTAATTAAATAAAATAATTTATTATTTTAGGTGGGCGGAATGTTAACGCCTGCGACAGCCTGTATAAAGGTGTAATTTTGTCCAATTTTATGTAAATTCAAGTATTTATTTATTTCTTTTTTTCTTTCTCTTTATTCTTTGTTTAATTCTTAATCACATTCATTTGAATATTCATTTTCAATAGGATTATCGTACGTTAAATATAATTGCTACGTGTCTCTAATCTTAAAATATGTATTTGCGTTAAGGACTCTTTTTTGCATTTCGCGTTTTTACTCACTGGAAAGGAAACAAGTCCTATCATCATTCAGGTGCAACCCGTTCACGCTTTACCTGTGATTGAATCTTCTCTCGTACCCGTTTTTGGCCACGTCTTATTTTAAGTGTTAATTCGAGTCTCGGTCCGAGTGAAAAAGAAAAACTTTCTCCCTGAACTATCGAAGAAGACGGATTACTGGAGGCAACTAAATCTGAACAAGGTAGGTGAAGATACTAATCCAGTGATTACGTAACACTCAAAGGTCCTTCGGAAAATCTCAAAATAACTCTAATTTTCTAAAATAACTCTATTCAAACCAGGTATGAAAAAGAATTTGTTATGTTTAAGAGCTGGTGTAAAGTAAAATTCTTTTAAAGAAGATATTTTTCTGGCCTATTTCTCTTATTTATCAAAAACATATAAACCCAATACATTAAGATCCATGTAGATTTAAGCAAGTTTTTCAAAGTGACGGCCTACCTTAAAAAACAAAGCGTTGGTTTTGGACCCAAAAAGGCTAAAGTCTTTTTAAAAGAAGAAATATCAAAATTCATGAATGAAGCGCGGGCCCTTGTTGTAGAAAGGAATTAACAAAAATATGTCTGGACCATATTGAAGACCAAGTATATTTAGTATTGATACACATCCCAGACTTAAAAAATCATAGCCCTAGAAGCTTTGTCATTTCTGGAGATGCCGCAAATGGAAAATTTTTGAATCTACATAGAAAGTAGGCCAGTTTAAGAAAGCCGACAACACCACATAGGCGATTTTTGGTGAACTATAAACACGGAGTGTGTACAGTACAATGTATCGGCATTAATACCTTCGAAAAATGCCATCGGAAATAGCGGCCTATCTCAAACTTCCTAACCCGGAATTGTATACTGGGCATAGCTTTCGCCGGTCCTCTGCAACATTTCTCGCAAACAAGAGAACAAAAAGTATCCAACATTAAACGTCTTGGAGGCTGGAAGTCTACATCAGTCGCTGAAGGATACCTCGAGAATTTAACAAATTTTAGAAAGGATATTTCAAACAAAATACTCAATTTTACCGAAACACCTTTCACTATCCAAAAACAACCGTCAATGCCATCCTCCAATGTACTAAACCTCTCCGTTTAAGAAACTACTTCCATAGTTGTAAAAGATTGGCTCATGAAGAACCCAAGGCCGCCGCCCTCAACGTTTTCTACAAAAAAGCAACCCGCGTCAGAAATAATTTTGCAAAACACGACCAATTGCTTTTTTACTATAAATGTTAATAGTAATAATTAGTGTATAAATTCCTTCAATAATAAATAATATTTTTAAAATTATGTTGGTTTTTCCTCTCGCTTGAAGAAAAAAATATTGTTCCTAACACTTACGGAAACTAACTTTTCACACTTGTTAGAAAAATGACTATTACGGACTGAAGTCGGTCCGTAAAATGGTTCTTTTTGAAGCAAATACAGAAAAACTATTTTTTTAATATAACGTAATATCACAGACTGAATAATTTGTTTTGGCGGAAATTTTAAGGAATTTAAGAAAATTATCACAGCCTTAAACAAATGTCACTAAGTAGTGATGCGACTCGAATAAGTTTTTGCGACTAGAGTCACTCGAGCAATTTTACTACCTCACTCAAGTTATACTTGAGTTTTCGAGTCACTCGAGTAAAATCTCACTCAAATGGCAAGTTTGCAATTCGAGTGAGATTTTTTTAGCAATTTTAAACAAAAACCTTTAATATTTTATATTTTCTTACTAAAGTGTCGCGAACTAAGAGATGCAAGTTTAAACGTGTCTGTCTTGGTTTGTACCGGCGCGGCATAAATAAGTAAAAATGTAAAATATAGTAGTGAAGTGACATCTAGTGGCAACAAAACCTCGAGTGCATAGAGACTCGAGTAATATTTTTTTTCAATCGAGTACAAGTTTGACAAATTCACTCGAGTGACTCGAGTAAAAACAGGGCTCGAGTCGCATCACTATCACTAAGTATTATTTAAATTAACTGAAAGTAAAGAGGCACAGCTATCTTTATTTATTAGATAAAAGTGTTGTCTTTAATTTTACGTTATTTTAAAAAAGTTTCCAAATATTTACCTTTACAAGAAACTAGGAATAATATTTATTTTATTTCATTTAGCCTTTACAAGCTATTTTATAAAGGATTTAACGTCAATAAACAAAAACACATATTAAGAAAAAAAAGAAACACACTAAGAAATTTGCTAAAATGAACTGGAAACGGTTTTCCTAATGACTACTAGGATATTTACTATACTTGATAATATATGATTGGTCATAAAATTACCTTATAAAATATAAATTTTTTTAGAAAGCACAGGAAATGCATGGTGTTACGGAGGCCACACCCGGAGCATTTCCCTATCAAGCAATGGTTAGTATTTCGAAATGGATGTGTGGTGGAATACTCATTTCCAAAAACTATGTACTTACATCTGCGGATTGTGTTTCCGAGTAAGTTCCAAAGTAATCTTCTATTTTATTATAAATAAAATCAGTTAAAAATATTCAAAAAAAAGGTACTTTAAATATTAATGTTTTTTTGTATTTTAACTCCTAATTTTATATAATATTTTTTTAAACCATTATAATAACACTTACGTGACAAGTTTTAAAATGCTTTAATGTCCGACTGGTATATTATTTGACAAATAATAATATTATGTCAAAGTCAGTTAAATACGAAATATTACCCTAAGGCGTTATTAAAAAAAATAACGCCTTAGGGCCTACAAATTTACCAATAAATAAACAATAAATTATCTTCATTTAAGCATTTATTACGAAAATACAAACATACTTTAATAATATATTATCATAATAAAAATTATTTTTTAAAGTAAAACGTACAATTTTCAAACTGACCGGAAAATTCCACATTTCCATACCCCACCGCAGTTGCTGTGTTACTTGAAGTAATACTTTTCCCAACTACAAGGAAAGCATTAGCTAATTTAGAGCTTTTACTATGATCCACGTACCCTCGTGCTACCGAAAAACTCTTCCAGCCTCCTAACCTCATTAAGCTCTCGGAACTACCTCCCGCATCAGAATGAATTGTTGCCGCTGTACGTCTTAAACAATGACCTGTGTACGCCTTAGCATCAGGTAAACCCAAATATGTAGCAATCTTAAAGGGTATTTTTCCAAATGTATTTTTACCTATAGGCTGCACAGTACATCGATAGGACAAAAAAAACCTATCAATAGGTGGACTTTTAGGTCGCAAAGACACATAGTCCCGAATTAACTTTGTTGCGCACATTTCACTGTCATCAATAACCAAAAAGTTCCTTGCTTGCCCATTTTTACTTTGTGGAATGTCAATAAATATATGCTGACCCATATCACGCACATCGAAAAACTTCATTTTCACAAGCTCGTCTCTTCTACAAGCTCCGAATACACCTATCACTAATGCAACTTTATCTGCCAAATATTTTTCAGTCGGCGCTTCTTTCAAAAAGGTATAATTGTTCGCGAGTCAGAACCTTCAGACTTTTTAGCTGAAATTTTCCAAGTTGCTAGGAACTGTTGCAAGAAATCAGCTTTTCATTACTTCTTATCTTCTTATGAACTATTAATTCTTTACGTAACATTGAAAACTTTGTCCAAAGGGAATTTGAAGAATATGACTCTGACAAATCTTGAAAATAAGCCATCAAAACGGTTTCGTCCACACGGTCCACGCAGTGGTCCGTCAGCCAGGCCTCAAAATGAAAATATTCTTTCTCGTAAATCCGCCTAGTTTTTTCTGGCATAAGCGCATGCTCAGCTTTAGCAGCTTTCACTAAAATATCTTGGGGGAGATGGTTATTTTCCACTACTTCGGACATTTTTATGCCTCAATCGCAAAATTATTTTTATGTGCTGTCTTATTGACAAATAACTTATAACCACGACAATTTTTTCAGGTAAATGCTAGTACTTGATTTGGTTTAAACTAATAAATTTAAAATTCATTAAAATTTTTCTCATATAAATAATATTTAGTCGGAAATTAAACGTTGTAGGCACCACGGGTATTAAGGATAATAACGCTTTCGGTCAACGGATATCCCTCGGACCAAAGGCCCTCGGGAAACACACCATCGACCTCAAGCGTTATTATCCTTATAATACCCTTGATACCTTAATAACTATTAGACGCACATAACCTGACAAACAAAACTGATATCCAAAATACTTTTTGAAATTTCTTAAAAGGAAAAATAAGCAATTTGTATTTTTTAACTTTATCATTGGGATCTCGAAAATTGTAGGAGATACAAAGAGAGTTGAATTGGTGCAAAGTTGCGCATTCATGTAACCAACAATATTCCGTTAAAAAAAAAATTCAAATATTTTTGAATATAAACAAGAAAAACATTTTTTTTCTTTTTGCTCCATTTTAAAACGAATTTTAAAATAGATTGCACATTGCCACTTTTTTCCGCAGTATTTAACAATGCTTCCAAATTTCACATCCGACGTATCGTCACTCGGCCACCATCATCAACCCTTTTTTTAAGGGCGCTATATTGAATTTTTACGTAGGTAAATAGTGCTTCCTATTCTGGTTTCAACAATGTGTTACATGGTTTACTTTGTGAACTAGTAACCTCATTAATCCAGCGATTTTTTTTGAGAAAGTAGAATAAATAAGTTTATAAATATTACAGCAAGAATTCAAAATAATGACCTCTTACTTGGATACATACATGCTTGAGTCTAATGGATTTATTAACAGTCCCAAAGAAAAAATTTGGAAAGGCATAATAAGGTCTATGAAGGCACCTCGGCTAAAATATTTTTGTATTTAATTTTTACGTCAAAAATGACGTTTAAATGTACTAAAATAATTTTTTGCTATAAAAAAGCCTTTATTACCAAATCTAAGTAGGATTTTTTTATTGCCGGGCGTTTCATTTAAAATAAGCAAGTTGACACCTACTTTCGAAATAAGTGCCACCAACTTGAAAATAATTTAGCCGAGTTGCCCCCAGAGCTGTTGCAATTACTTTTAAAAAATAATTTAATTACAATTACCAATTACTCTTCTAAGTAGTAGTAAAAATTGCGATTACCAATTACTAGCAGGTTTGTTTAAGGTAATTCAATTGTCAATTAAAATTGAAAGTAATTGAATATTTAAGCAATTACTCTATTTAAATTACCACATATGTTAAAAATGATATACTAAACAAATAAAATATTCATACTAATATGCATCATACGCGCACGTCACACTATTAAAACCGCTTTCTTGGCAAGTTCAACATTAAATGACTCTAAAATAAAAAATTCTTTTTATCCTACCCCAAACATTAACAAATGTTTAAACAAAAAAATGTATAAAAATGGTGGCGGTATGCATCAATCGAAAATAGGTACTAAACCGGTGCGGAGGCGGCGTTTGCCGGATTCAAAGCCGCCGGCCCGCCGTGTTTCAAGATGCTTTTTCTGGCTGGCCAAAATTCCGGCATTTTTTATAAATAAAAGTAATTGAATTTTTCGTAGTAATTCAATTACTTTATAAGTAATCGAATTACTTTGTAAGTACTTAAATTACTTGGGATTCGTGAAAATCAATTACGAACTACGATTACATTATCCTATTTATTTGATAATCCAAATACAATCACTTTTTCCGAAAATCAATTGAATTTAAGTTTTAAATTCATTTAAAATTTAAGTAATCCAATTACTGAAAAGTAATTGAACACAAGTTTTTAATTATTTTAATTGAATTACCGATAGCTCTGGTTGCCTCCATCCAGGTTAGTATATCTTTAAATTTTTAAAATTTTTCAGAGTTTACTTGTCGAACAATTAATCAAAAATTGTCAAAGTGTGGTTTCAGATCATGGTCCAAAATACTTTTTAAACTCATAAATGTTTGGTGTATCAATCCCTTTCTGTCACCTTTTTCACATATTTGGCTTGTAGGGATGGTGGGAATAACAGTGCTATATTTCCGGTTTTTAATCCGTTTCCCAGTAGAAAATTTGCGATGTTTCGCCAAAATCTGAACTGACTTTAGTGATGCTTCCTTGACGAATGCTCGAAGTCTGCAAACCATAAAGATATAGATTTTTTTTAAATCTACAAGCCCTTCGGCACGATACTTTTAAATAACTAAATTTATTTTTTCATTGTTCCTAGAACATCAGCCACTGTTTACCTGGGCTATCATGGAAAACCATATTACACACCTGGGGAAGCAACTACACGAACTTACCATGCAAACAACATTTTTCATCACGAAGAATTCACAAAAATTGCAAACGACCAATATTTTAACAACATTGCTCTAGTAAAGCTTTTAGAACCTGCTGAACTTAGCAGCAGAATTCGTCCTGCTAAACTTATTTCAGAAGAGGATGCAGAAGTAATCAAAAACGGAATCGCCAACATAAATGGTTGGTACTGGGATACGCATCCACCATTGCATGTACAAACTGTGCAGTTACTAGACCAAGATACTTGCAGTGACTTTTTTGGATCTAATTTTAAAAGGAGCCAACACATTTGCGTAAAGGCTTTTTCACCATTACCGAAATTCAAGCATGGATCTATATTGGCCATGAATGACAAAATTATTGGATTTTGGTCATACCAACCTAGATGCGTCATTGACAGTGCAAGTTGTAAAAGAACTGCTGTATTTATTAATATACTTCCCTTTTTAAGTTGGATATCAGAAAGAGGTAGTATTTGTGCTACGGAGTTGACAGGAAAACAGCATATAAGTGACACTTATGCAGTTTTAAAAGAAATTAAAGGCATACACAGTGAAATCAGTTACAGCAGTAAAACCGTTCAAGAAGAAATTAAGATATTAAGGAACGAGAATAGGTATTTAAATGAAAGTTTGAATAAAATTTTAGAAATTGTAAACCCTTTTGGCGGAGCGATTCCGTAAGTCTATCGTGTCGTTTTTTTTTTGGCGTAGAACCAGATCAAACCTGTTAGGTTTCTTTGAGTATGTCACCGGGCATATGAAATCGTATTTTACGACATTTTTTTGTGGTCTCGAACTTTTTAAATTAATAAAAAGTGATTTTTTTAACTTATAAAAAAATTGATTTTTTTTTGTTTCCACCGCCATAACTTTAAAACTATCAAAGATACCGAAATTTTTTTGTGTCAAATTAAAGCCCACACTGTAGCGCTTTTAACCTTATAAACAGTTTGGGCACAATTCGCACTTTCATTCCTCTAAAAATCATATAAACTAAAAATAAATATTTTTGGTATTGAAATTTTCACCAATCGATAAACTTTTTTTATTTTTGAAAATATTTTCATACATGCAGCGAAGAAAATATAGCCAAATAATAACAAAAGTTTTTGAAAAAAATTTTTTCCTAGAGCGTATCGTTTGGCAACAGCGATTTTTTTTCAGACGTAAAAAAGTATTATCGGGACCCAATAGCCCCGCATGCGGATAGCGTGCGTAGTTAAGTAATACATTAGTAGTGGTGGTTGTCGAAATTTAGAGTGTGCTGTATGTATTTAAAATTTTAAAACAATGAAGCGAATTATTTGTAAGAAAATTGTGTATGATGGATACAAATCTGTTTTACAAAGACCTAGAACAGCTATTAATTCTCAACCGCTGGTCGGGCGACCACCATGGCACAAGTGGTCCGCGGAGAAATTTTACTAGTCCGCGGACAATTTTCGATCCGCGAAAAAAATTACTTATTAAAAAAAAACAATAATAACTATATTTTGGTCCGCGGACCAAAAAGGTTGAGAAACGCTGACCTAGAATACAAGGGTTGTTATCATTACTATTAAGTGCTGAAAAAAGGCAGGACAATCTAGCAAAAAAAAATTCTGTCAAAAAGATGATATTTTAAATGGCGAAATTAAAATAAAATATCATAAAGACTGTCGTAAAACTTACACAGATTCTCAAAACTATTATCATAATTTGCAATCAGACAGTGGCGCCGCACCGGTCCTTCAAATTATTGTGACACTAAACTTAAATGCGATAGTTTTAATATTAGAAAAATGTGTTTTTTTTTGCAGCAATAGTAAAAATAAAAAGAAGAAAAGTTATATAAAAAATCTGTTTAAACAAGTAATTTAAATATTATTAGGTACCTTCATAGTATAGTTGGTACCTTTATATTAGTTTATATTTTGTACTGAAACAAAATACGAATTTCAATTTTATCCTTATAAATCCTGTTTAGGGTATTTATTTTTTTACATAGTACTGAATCTTTTTAGGTAGTAGAAAAGCTACCTATCAAAAAAGTAATAAAGCTGCCAGGAATGGAAACGACATTAATATGATATCTAAATTACGTGGCTATAAAGATTTATTTGCGTTTGATGAGAAATATCATAAATTATGTTACAGCCACTACATCTCTGAAAGAAACATAAAATCGCACAAAAATAGGAAAACGGTTTCCGAACCTACACGAAAATAGTTCGACAATATCTACCTTTTCTGCGAGTATTGGTAGTGATGTTCAGATAGATCTTTTACTTCCCAAAGAAATGTCCAAAATTTAAACTTTATTAGGAGCTGCTGCCATAATACGTAGTGCAATGGCTTTATGTCAACCCAAAATTGAATTTCCAACATGTACTTGTGTGAAAGAAGAACTAAAATGTTGTAAGGAGTGTAAATTTCGTTCCTGCAATATCATTATTAAAGATTTTAAGGCAGAAATGGATTAAATTTACGTAAAATGCTACTAATGAAGCGCCTAAATAACTACTTACATATTACATTTTTGGGTCTGTAAAAAGATCACCCACGGAATTGGATGATTTTTAAATTTGCAATGTAAAATATTCTTTAAGTATTATTATTTAAGGCAAAAAATGCGGATGATGTAGTTTTCACCAAGAAAAGCGCAATAAAAATTCTAAAAATTGGTCATTATTTGACATTTTATTTTAACTATTTACGATTTACATGTAATAAATTCATGCATCGCTTCAAGACGTTTACAGTGTTGCTAAACGGAAATATTATTAATTTATAATAAAAAACTTTGCCGTTACCATAAGGATAGTTTTCATTAAATCAAAAATATTTGAATTTCAAGCCAGTTACAAATATAATTAGGGAAAATAAAAAGCCGCTTTAACTAACCAGCAATAATCATGACCGACCAGAACGGCGCATTTATAATAAAAAAAATTACAATTTAACGAGAAAAACCTAACCGGAACTAACCAGAACTAGATCATAGTTTGAAAGTTGTTGTTTGTTAGTTCTGGTTAGTTTTTTATATAAAAACAACCTTCAATAATAACAAATTATTACAAAAAGTCTGGCAACATTGCTTATTCAAGCAGCATTCAGACATGTCAAAGAATAGCTTCGTATCATCTCTTTATATGGAAAAAAAGAATTATATATTCCTGTTTAAAAAAGACCTTTAACGAAGCCCTAGTTTATATTTAATGTATGTACTATATTTCTCAAATTTAATTAAAAGACACAAAGGATCCGAAATTTTTTGTTGCTAAAAATGTTTAAAAAATAATGAAGTTTTGAATGTATAATCAAAAAAATAACGAATCCCGTGGGTGGTTTTCTTTACCAGCAACCAATAAAAAAAAGTTGAATAAACCTACTTATTAGGTGGGTAATTAATAACAATGATTGATATTTTTATATGGGTTTAAAAATCTACCCACCTGTTTTGGATATTTAAAATTTTTTCTTTTCTAAACAACTTAAGCAGCCCTTAGATCTGCGTTTAAACCTGTTGATACCTACTACACTTCCACCGGACCGTAAGATCTTTGTAGTCGGCCGGCTCGCTAAGCCCAAGCGCGCAAAAATATGACTTTGGCCGTTAAAAAAATATTACTGACTCAATACTATAAAAGAAATCTAAAAAATTTTTGTTTTAAAAACTTTTTTTAAACATTAGCTACAATTTGTACGCAGCATGTATGTATAAATTTTCAATAATAAACTTTTTTCTCGATTGCCTAAAATTACGCTACTAAAAATAACAATTTTGAGTTTCGTACTATTTTAAAAATTTAACAAAAAAATATCAACTTCAAGTGGGACGTTGTTTGAAGCGCTATTGTGTCTACTTTAATCTAAAAAAATTAACTTGATAGCATGAATATTATTAAAGATAGAGCAGTGGAGAAGTTAAAATACGTGTTTTATTGAAAACCGATTTTTTTGGGTTTTTTCGAAATAAAAAAACTCTCGACCACTAAAAAATGTCGTAAAAAGTGATTTCGTGTACACGATTACCTTATTAAAGAATCCCACTAAGTCTGGTTTGGTTCTACGCCGGTTTTTTTCTCGATAACTAAGCGACTTTTCTTCCAAATTTTACTCCACTATTTAATAGAGGAAAGGATACTACTGACTTAAGCATGTTTTTTTTTAATTAAACAAAATAAATATTTTTACTTACCGACATATTGTTATTTATTTTAAAATCAATAATTAAGATTTATTAGTAGGCTAAAAAAGAGTAAAAAGCAACTACAACGGTAGAGAGGTTTATTGTTTTAATTGTTCAATTAATCCTAAAATATGAAGCAAATTCCAAATGCTACCATTAAATAGGGTTTATTTTTAAAATAAGGGTGAATGTGTACATTTTATAGTTTATATACTACATACACGAATTTAACTCAAATGCTATGCACTTTTTGTATATACACATCAACAAAAAAGTTGTTCAATATTAAATTATTTATTAATTGTCAGCTTCCAAAGCTAAAAAAATTGACAAATATGTATTTACAAAACAAAGCAAAAAAGACACCAATTTTTTTTATTAAATTTCGTCTCACAATTTTTTTTCACGTGAATTTTGGAGTAGGTATTGCTTCGCAGAATTCGTCTTCACTTTCCAAAATTCTTTCTTTTTCAGAGAGAAATCTATTATATTTGCAAAAATATCGAGCAAAAACCACTTCGTTAAAGCTTTGTTGATTTTGCCGATTTGTTTTTTTTTTTTGATGACACTGACAGAAAAAAAAATGAAAGCTAATTTTGTCTAATAAAATATTTTAGTTTTTACCTCAAAATTTAAGGGTTGAAAATAAAATTGTATACAAACCTTGACGAAAAAGTTTATTTGCTGTCTCGAAGTTATTATTTCACATTTAGGTCCTTTTTTTCTACAATTTTTGTATGTTTAATTTATCACCATCATGAACGGTTTCTGAGATAGAGCATCGTCACACTACTGAGCCACCTTGTGTATGCAGAATGTTTTTAAAGTATTTGTACAAAGTTTGTACGGCAAATGTTTGACTAATTTAAAGAAACAAAAGTTTATATAAACTAAAAAGATTCCCGAATACCTTTTTTTTAATCAAAAACCAATCTTTACACATTAGAATCATTTTTACGGAGTTTTCACATCTGGTTAAAATTATAAGCTTTTTTTCTGCTCACACAGTACACAATTTTGTATTTATTTTATATGCTTCTTCAGAGAAAATTTAAATATTTTTTATCACTAATATCTTTCTATGTGCCACTAAATGTATAAAAGCAGGTTGTGTCTCAATTCAACTAAAAATGGAGCGCTATAAATAAATAAACCCCTACATTTAAAATATGCTTTTAAATCAAATAGTTTAAATGTACGTGTAAAGTTAAAATTGGTATATTTTAAAATTTTAATGCAAAAGATATGGTCACCATCTTTATTTATTTTTGAGTATTAAAAAAATATATTTTATTTAGGATTACTTAGTTCAAATTATTACTACTAAAAAAAACAAGACCAGCAAGACTCTTGTAGCAAGACCAAGACCAAGACCGGATGGTGCAAGACCAAGACCAAGACCAGGCTTGCAAGACCAAGACTTGCAAGACCTAGCCTGGTCTTGGTCTTGGCCTTGCTTTGCTCATCTCTACCAGCAATGAAGCATTTTTCGTCTCAGATTGTAATATGCTATTACTTTCACCCGAAAAAACTTACTACTCACTTTTAGAGTGTGTTTAAGAGGCTTCAATAAAGGTCACTACCAAAATCCCACCTTGGTCGGAATTATTAAAAGTCAAGATGTCCATATTTCCGGTTAGAATAAGGTGTTTTGATATAGAAATTTGCACCCATCTGTTATCAAATAAATTTTATACTGAAATAAATTTACTGCGAACCTTAGGTATAGGATTGTCTGAAAAAAGTTGTTTAAGAATCATGATTGCCTGGCTTCGAAGTTTACAAATTGTAACAAATGATGGCGTGCGATGAAAAAGGATAGCGCTAGTACATAATTTGGGAGCACAGAAATATACTATAAAATATATGTATAATATTAAAAAATATATAGTTATCTTAAAGGTTTTATCAATTTTATAAACGAACTTAAAGAAATAAACCATTATCTGTTCAACTGAATAAACCTGTCATATACTTAAAGAACTAAATAAAATTGGCATTGTGCCATGTGAAATGGAAATTTATAAGATAAAGATGTCATATCAACGAATTCTAGGATAAAATAAGAGTAAACAAACACTGCGTGGCTTTAATATAATCAAATGGAAGGGCGGAAGAGTTCTTGTAAACAGACCACACCGGCCAACGATTATATACTACAGAGGATGGCTCTTTTTGCAATAGTTATTTGTCTTCTCTAGTCCAAACTACTTTAATAAATGCAAATTGTTTAACAAAATTACAACAAAAAACAGAAAAGCTTTTGAAACACACAAAATCAAATGGCCAAATAAACGTAAACAAAACGAATCAGCAACGATATTTTAAAATCAACACAAACAAATACTAGTAAAACAACAAAATTCCACTTATTTAGAATGTTTTCGAAAATACCCCCACCAACTTCAATACAAGCTGCATCACGTTTGTTAATAGCTCGTGTTGCGCGTTGAATTGCATGGGGATTGTTTATAATAATATTTGCAGCGTTAAAAAATCGATTGTGAAGTCCTTTCACGGTTTCTACTCGTGTTTCATATACTAGTGATTTCATCCACCCCCAGAGGCAATAATCCAGTGTGTTTAGGTCTTGTGACCTCGATGGTCAAGCTTGAAGTCCTCCTCTGCCAATCCAACAATCAGGAAAATGATTAATTAAAAAATTACGCACCCGGCGACCAAAATGAGGCGGGGCTCCATCGTGCTGAAAGAACATTCCGTGTCAAACAATTAGTGGAACATCATCCAACATGTGTGTTAAATGGTCTTTCAAAAACCGTAAATATCCATCTCCAGTAAGAAGCTCATTCAATACAAAAGGACCAAACAACTGGTCGTTGAGCATTCCACACCACAAATTAATACTGAATCGATGTTAAAAGTTTTGTTCAAACGTGGTATGAAGATTTTCATCTGACCACCGATGTTCATTGTGACAGTTATTGATTTCATCGCGGGTAAACTGAGCTTCATCGCTAAATAAAATGTAGTCCTCGATCTTCTTGGATTCATTACAAAATTCATCAACCTTACATATAGCACCTTCTAGATGTTGAATGTGAACTGAAAATTCTATAACCTTTTTCTGTTCGTCAAACACCACATGTGATTCTAATCGAAGTTCTTTCAAATCCGTAATGTAAACATTCTCTAAATCCAGAAATACTTCACAAACTGGCTTTTCAGAAATCAAAACTTACGCTTAAACATTCTGCCGAATTAAACTTTTAAAAACTTCGAACGAACTCTTCGATTTGAAACGATCGATGTATTCTAAATATCATATCAGAACTTCCTAAGGGTGAACTGTTAAACATTACGTATGAACCTTTTCTCTTTCACGAAACGCTCGAATTCAATCAAAATGACAATCATGCTTGTAAAACTCAGTTTAAATTAGCTATTGACAAGCATTGAAATACCTACAAACTGGAGTTAGTACAAAACTTTTAATTACTCCAAAACTTCAAAAAACCTGTAGACCGATTATTTCAGAGACGGTTAAGAATCGGATTAACATATGGTTAATATTTATTTTGACCTTAAAGTCCAAAAAATCCTTCCTCCAAACACTTGTATTTATTTTATTAAATTTATTCTATTAAATAATAATTTAAATAATATATGTTGTTTATCTTTTTTGCATTTAATAATTTTCAGTAAAGTTAGGTATATAGTATATAACCTGAAATAATAATTTGAAACTATGTCCGAATTTTTCGCCCAGAACTGTACCTAATGGGTATTGAAGTCAGTACTTGACTGAGCCTGACTCAGTGACTCGGATTAGATAACTAAGATTGCCAAGGAAGAAGGAGAAAAAGTCGCAGTCTCACTGCCCAATTTTTAAAATATAAGAGCAGTTTTTGTTTAAATCCGTCCCTGTTTTTATATAATAATTTCTGTTTATTGAATTGGAAGAAGAATATAATTAATAATTTTATCTTGAAAATATATACAAATGATAAATATGTTTTTAAAAGGGTATTACAAATATTAACCTTGTAAATAATATATTTTGTATTGATTTCTTTGTGTGGTATTAAAAAAAAGATGCTGCTAACTTTGGTTTTATTGTGCATATTAGGTCATGGAAAAAACAGTCATGTGGTATGTACTATGGTAACTAACAATTTTTTGGTACAGAGAAAGTAGTACATATAATTTTTTAGATTAGCTGTTATAAATTATTTAAAAATATTAAACGATTAAAGAATAGTTTAAACATTTCTACAGGTTATATTTTACCGTAAAGTTGGTAAACTATTTTGTTTTTTTTAATTACTCCTTAGTAGAGACCGTTTTTGTTCAGATCGCAGAGTATACTCTGGTACACTCACACAAACAATTGATCCTTCCATTCCATTTGCAAATTACATCGACATTCTGATGACAACTCAGTGGTCGTTTTTAAATTAAAAAAACTTTTTAAAAATTAAGCAATATTTAAATATTTATTTTTGTAACAAGTTTAAGGTAGTTTACTCGCGACAGTTGTAGACAAAATTATCGCCTTATATTTAATAAAGCCCTGCCCATCCGCAAATCAAATCAAGATTGGGATAAACATCTTTTATCTTCGTCTCTTCTATGCCATCCGCGCCGAGCTCGCCCATCTTCTATAAAAAATTGATTGTTGAACGGGCCGAACTAGTACCAGTACGGATCATTATATTTTTCCTATCATAATTTAATTTGTGATGCAGTATTTTAAATGGACCACAAATTCATCACTGTTTTAAGTAAGATCCAATACGCCTTACCAAAAGTTAGAGGTTCTCAATGCTTGAAAATATTATTTTTGTAAGAGACTGAACACAATACATGAGGTGTGTTTGTTATTCAGTAATATTTTACACTCTTTTACACTTTTTTGACCCACCCAGTCCTAAAACACACCTTTCATAAGAACGATTACGTAAAAAAGAAGAATAAAATTTTGTACACTATTTCTTAATAATAAACCGACCTATGGAAACATTCAAAAATCAATATCTTTTTAACAAAACGGTCAAAAAATTTAAGTTTTGTATTAAATTTTCCAATATTTCAATTTATATTAAAGTGGTTTTTAAAAAATATTGCAAGAACCGTTTTCGAGATATTCCGAAATGAATACTTTTTATGACGTTTTGTCATAAAAATATAAAACCTTTCAGAATTTTCTAAGTTTTAAAGCAAAATTTCCTAAAATAGAGTTTAATTTTTTCATTTAATTTCATCTTGAAACGTGCCGACTTGCCACGAAAGTATTGTATTTTGAGTTTTGGGTTTTTTGGGGGTCTTTTTCTTTTTGTTGCAGGGATCTGCTGGTCTATAGGGGTCAATAGGGCTGAGCAGGCTTAACTCGCTAGACCCCGGGACCTGGACCGAAGTGGTCCCATTTTCTAGAAAATTTCAAGGCGAGTACACGCGAAGAAACCATATCAAAATATCTCGTTTTACAGAAAAAAAAATTTTTTTTGTTTTTTTTTTTCAATTAGATAAAAGACACTTTTATTAATCTTAAATTTTATTATTTTTTTAATTCTTTAAAAAAGCCGTTTTACGGTAAACTATCTTAATTGCTGTGTTGCCATGACGACTTATTTGGACTGATCCGAAAAAGATTTATTTTGCGAACTGAAATGAATTCATAAAATACTCCAGGGCAAATACAAAAAATAATTTTTATTTTAATTTTGCCTTTAAAAATTTGAAAATAGGTATTTTTTTAATAAGTATCTAAAATCAAGTTTCGTTGCTGTTTGAAATAACAGATAAGTCCCAAAAACCTTAATCTGGGTACGTATTACAAACATTTAAGCTTTTTAATATGTATAATTAGTCGTTTGACAACGCCAGTCAATTTTTGAAAAATGTCAAAGTTTAGAAAATTTAGGTGCTTAATTGTTGTATTGCCATGAAGACTTATTTGGACTGAGTCTGAAAAAATATGTTTTCTACAAGCGTGTAAAAAGCAGCACTTTTCCGCACGAATTTAGTTTGGAAAGGGTCACTTTTCCGCACTAGTGCGGAAAATTTACATCAAAAACCCTTGCAAATTTCCCACTTAAACAGGTACTTAAAATGTTTTTAATTCTGAAGTTTGACTTAGTATAATTCTATTATTGGCATAGTATTGCTTATTTGTATAAATTAGGTGTAGAATTAACGAAATATTCACTAAAAATTTATATTGTTTTAAAAACATTGTTTCAAACATATATTAAACTTGCTTGTCAGATTTTTAGTTTTGACCGATGCCGGTGTCCATATTATAAAAGATCAAAGTCATTAAAAGTAATCGATAATTAAAAGTGTCTTTAGTACAATCTGATCAGTATCGTCGATTTTGAATAAAAAACGTTTCCCATGGAGTCTTCTGACGAGGAATTACCTGAATCCAAACTCAAAGCAGCCGAAATAGCAAATTTAGATTTGTTGCCGTCCAAGTCGAGGCCAAAAACATTAAAAACTAGATAGACTACACAATTCATTCATAAATGTCAGATAAACACAATCAGACATTCGATAACTTTTCTTAAATGAGTAGAAGAATGATAGCCTTATCGCAGTCATACACGAAGTGGGAAAATGGCAACACTGTCACAGATGCCCAGAGAAACTTACCAGTGGCGTACATTTTAAATAATTTGTTTTTACTTTAAAATCTTTAAATTACTAGCGGTTTCGCATAAATGATGCATTTGAATATTTCTTTTAACCATTTTACCAATAAGATAATTAAATTACAATTTTGTTGTTAACTTTGTGACCCCAAAAAAAGAAAAATTTATTCTAATATCCTCCAATATTGTAGGGAAAAATTAAATAAGGCTATAAGAAAAATATATTTATATTTTTATTTAATCAAACATAAGTACAAAAAGGGCTTATCTATCGAATAAAACATTTTTAAACTTATACCCAGAGCTGTCAAAGTACTCTTAAATAGTACTTCAAGTACAAGTACTAAGTTTTTAATTTAAATTTACTCAGTACAAGTACCAAGTATTCATTAAAATGTACTTGCATTTTCAATAAATTAAAAGTACTTGAAGTAAAACAAAGTACTTGAAGACACCAAAGTACTTGAAGTACATAAAACTACTTGAAGTAATTAAAAGTACTTCAAGTAAAACAAATTATACTTGAGTAGTATTTTTTGTAAGAAAGTTAGAGGGTTTATTCCCAAAACGGGTTTTCCAACAACTCCTAAAAGCTTTAAGGACTGAGCGCTACGTCATTGGAAAGTAGGCCAGTCGTTAAAAACTATAGTTACGAAAACAAGTATTGCTATGTCCCGTTTTAAGTCGGGATCTTATGCATCCAATGTCCGAAATAATGTAAAATTTCGTACGTAAATTTGACAGGTATAAAATGTGAATCTGCCTCAATTAAAATTAAAAATATCTTTGTCCCAAGAATGTATTTTTGTTTGTAAGTTAGAAGTTGACGGTTGATCATATTTCAAAAATGAGCCTAAAGTGAAAAACTTATTTTGGGAAAATTTTTTCTTCAACAATCAATCAAAAATCTTTAATGATGCATAAAATTTTGTAGCAATACGTCATTGGAAAGTAGGCCAGTCGTTATAAAACTATAGTTACGAAAGACAAGTAGGATTGCTAATGTCCGTTTTGAAGTCGGGATCTTGACTGCATCCAATGTCCGAAATAATGTAAAATTTCGTACGTAAATTTGATCTTTATTTTTTTTGGATGAAAAAAATGTGAAAATCATCCCCTAATTACCACTCAAATTAAAAATAATCTTTGTCACCTAAGAATTTACTTTTTTTATGTATTTGTAATATGCTTAGGAAGTTTGACTGGTTTAAAATGCATATTTAAAAAAAATGAGCCTAAAGTGAAAGAGACATTTTTTTAATTTTGAAAAAAATTGCCTTTTCTTCAAAATAATTCAAAAACCCTTAATGATGCATAAAATTTTGTAGAATACAAAATTGTAGGTTTTTCTTTACCAAAAATTTTCGTTTTGTTTTTGTTTACGTATCATTAAGGGTTTTTGAGATATTTTAAAGAAAAGGCTATTTATTTCAAAATTACAAAAATGTCTCTTTCACGTTAAGCTCAATTTTTTTCAAAAATATGCACTTTAAACCGGTCAAACTTCCTGAGTGTATTACAAATACAAAAATTAAGTGAATTGTAAAGTGAGAACGATTATTTTTGATTAGGGTGGTAATTAGGTGGTGATTTTCACATTTTTTCATTAAAAAAAAATAGAGATCAACTTTATTTTGGCCATAACTCGCTTAATTTTAGTGCTAAAAACTTTTGTAAAAAACAAAAATTAAGTTTTTTTAAGTACTTCAAAAAAGGTCTTATGAGCTTTTCCAAAAAAATGTATCGTTTTTTGTTTATATTACGTTAAAACTTTTAATGTTGGCATTTGACGAATAAGAACCAACCTTCAACAGGCTATAATTCCGTATAGTATTGGGTCCATGGACATCGTAAGCCCACCGTTCTTGGTATTTTTTTATAAGCTATATTTTTTGTAAGAATGATATTTTCGATAAAATGCTTACTTTTTGAGTTATTTGCGAAAAACCGTTTGAAAACGTGTTTGTTTTAGTTGAAAAATTGACATATTCAATTGCGAATAACTCGGAAAGTAATGCCTTTCGAAAAAAACTTTATGAAACAAAAGTTGCTTAAAATTATTTAATCTATCCACTTCCATATTTATTTTTGATAAAAAATTCCACCCCCGAGAAGGTGGAATTCACCCCCAGGGAAAAAGCGGCAATTTTTGAGGGGTAAACATTTTTATAGAGGATATTAACTATTAAGTTTAATAGTTTATTTTAAATTTTATACACAGCAGCTGGGTTCCAAGGTAATAATCCAAGGTGACTTCGCTACTATACATAATTTTTTAGATCACCTGGCATATGGAAAGTCCCACCAAAATGATCTGTCTTTTTGAGAATCTTATTTTTTAGTTATAAATAATACCCTATTAAAATTTCAAGATGCCTCAAATACATTTTTTTATGTTTTTTGCAAAACATTTTTGCACGCGCCTGGCAAGGTTAAAACCCCCACAAAATCGTCTGGCTTATTATTTTTTTTAATTCTTTAAACATTCAACTACAACATATAAAAATTGCATATTGCCTTAAATACATTTTTGGAAAAAAAATAAATATTTTTAAAAATTTAGGGATTGATTAAGCCCCGCTACTCACCAGCCAGGTCAGCAGTTCCGTGTTGGGGTTTAATAGGAGAAGTATATGACAAGTTTTCAGCTTGCCTCAAATACTTACCCAAAAAATGCTGCCAGCTCTCAGGCTACTAAAACTTGTATGATATATTTTTTTCGTCATTCTAAATTATATTTTTGATATACCTTTCAAAAAAAATTAGATTTTTTAAAGAGCGAAACCTATTTTAAATATACCAGAAATTAAATAATTTTAAAACACATTGTTGGAAAAAAATTATAAAAAACTAAGTAATGGGAACTTACCCAAGTGCACTATTAGGAGAAGCTTCAATTGAGGCATCGTCACTAACAGTAGACTGCAAGCTAGAGCTCGAGCTAAAATAAATTTTTTGATCATGTAAAATCTACTACTTATTTGTTTAAAGCGCAATGATGACAAAGACTAAATCCACTAAAACTCTATCTTTTAAGCAATAAATATATGAAATTAATGTACTGACCTAGAAGAGGTATAGTGCAAAAACACGGAAACATTTTCACGCGGTAAAGCATCTGGCCTTATCTGTTTACGTCCATTAGGTTGACAAATAATATCCGTTCCATCAAAATGATCTGAACATATGTCAGGTTGCTTTGGAACATTGTTATTGTCTTGTAAACCAAAAACTGAGAGCCACACACGTTTTTTTTCCAAATTTATCGGAAACCTGAAGTAAATATAAACTGTTAATTTAAGCGTATAGAAACATATTATTTTAGTAAGCATAAACATTCATACCCTTAACCAACAATTATTTAGGATATTGTATTAATTAGAAAATAAAACCTTTTCAACATTCTTAATAATAAATAACAAACATACACACAAATTAAATTCGGCTATAACCACGCCACTGGCCACTGGCCTTGCGGTTGACATAACCTATGAGTTTAATTACCTGTGAAAAGACACTTCTGGGTTTTTAAAATCCTTTTTCTTACAAATAAGACACGATCGATCCATAATTAAATGTTTTTACACACAAAAATCAAGTTTTGGTTAGTTTAACAGCACAAAACCGTAAATACACTTATTCCAAACACAAGCGAAAACTGACAATGCAGCACACGGCAAAAATGAATGAAATGACGTGAACGCGCATTACGCGATAATGGCGGAGTTGTCGATGTTTAAATTAAATTTGTACTTTATTTTTATTTTTTATAAAAAATATTGTTAAAAGTAGTAAAAACTATGATATTAAAAGGTTGTTTGTTTTGAAGTTCGTTTATACTTATTTTAATTAAGAAAGTTTTAAGGTAAACAAGAAAATTTTTGTAAATTGGCATAAGGAGAATTACCAAGTGAGTCCAAGTGGCCTTAAATAATCAGCCACTTCGCTGAATTTGGCAACTCTATACCAATGTATGATTTCAATCAAATGTAAATAATGGAGTCTATCTTGTTTTTAATGTTTTTGGTCGAGGCACAGGTACAAGAAAGAATATACAGCATTTACAAGCTGGTGTGGCGAGAAAAAAATCAAAAGTATGAAAGAAGAAGTTTTTATGGCATATTTCGCGGAACTTGCTAAAACATGTAAACCCAATACCTTATGGTCAAGGTATTCCATGTTAAAAAGTGTCATTAAGATCGAAAAGAACATCGATTTAAGCAAATTTTTCAAAGTTACATCATTTTTGAAGAAGCAAAATGTGAGATTTAGACCCAAGAAGGCCAAAATTTTCTTGAGAGATAAAATAGCAAAATTGAAAAATACAAGAAAAAACCTAGATTCATTTTCAATTTTTACAGTAACTTCCCCAAGAATATGTATAGGAAAACCCCCGTAGGCTTCTAATTTAATGTTAGTATTTTTAATTTTGTTTTGTAAACCAACCTGTTTAACATAATTATATGGTAAAATGTCAACCTGTGATCCAGTGTCCAATTTAAATTTTATTTTTTGATCCTCAATTTCAATGTCTTTATACCAAATGATTGATTTTTCTAGAGAATTCACCGTTAAAATTGAATCCATTTGAAAAAACTCTTCTTCACTTGCAATTGGTTCATTAATTTCATTTATATCTTTTTTCCGCTGATAACTTCTACACACGACTGCAACTAACCACAACTAACCACATTTTGTACATGTTTTGCCATTTGCTGGACAACTTCCAAAGTTATGAATACCACCACATCGGAAACAGGAAGTCTTTATGTTGCCAAAATTCTTGTTTCTTACTATCTTCTTTGATCTTACGTCATCTACTGTAACACAACTGGAACTTCCAACATCATTTATTAATTTCATATTTTTATTGGCCAATTCTGCAGATCTATAGCAACTTAAAACATTTTCCAAAGTCGGATCATTTCTCAATATTTTTTCTTGTGTAGATTTAGATGAAATTCCTAAAGTTATTTGAGCCTTTAAAATATTTTTTTCTTGATCTTCAATATTGCATTCTTTAACAAGATACTTTAATTTAGCAAAAAAATTATCAAAAGGTTCTGTATCATATTGTTTTCGGCTCAAAAACTTAAATAATGACATAGTTTCGTTTTTCTTTGGCGTACAATATTTTTCCAGAACATCAAATATACTTTCTACTGACTAATCTTGTTTGGGCAAATTTGAGATAAAGTTGTATAATTTTAGAGCTTCAGCGCCCAAAAGATTTTTAAGTCGGGCCACTTGAATTTCCTTGGATTTCTTGCTGGTTTCTGTAGCCAAAAAATAAATTGAAACCTCTTCTTTAAAACTCTGAAAATATCCAGAAATATTGCCGCTAAGGCTTTATCCGCAGGGCTTATTAAATTCCATCTTCCTAAATAACTTACTTTAAATTAAGTTCTATACCGACTGCGCCATGTTTAATTATTAAATAATAAAATAGTTTTCAAAATAACTTAATATTTTAAAATTATTAGAATGATAATGACAATGACAATAGGTAAAGATGCCAGGTTGGTAAACAAGAACATAGTAACATACATAATTATAAAATACACAACATCTCATACCTACCAGGTGAGTCAAGTTTTTTCCTTGACAGCGACTTAATAGAATAATAACTTTGCAAGAAATATTATTTTATTGAATAAAGCTACTTCTCATTTAACTGGCAAGTTTTTAATTATCTCGGAAATAGTTAATAATGGAAGAACATTTTATTAAATACAAAGAGTTAATCGTTCTTCCAGTTAAATCCAAATGTGCAATCACATGCAGAGTATTCCAATTGAAAAAATATAGTTTGTCTCCATGGCCACAAAATACCAGATAATTAAAAAGTTACAGATATTATGCCGACTTTTTTGCTTCTCTGCATATAGGTTTTATATTTTAGAGCGAAGAATTAGGATTAGCTGTCTATGACTTAAAATGGTATACATGGTCCCTCAAAAATATGAAAATTTATCGCATTTTCCATTTAAATGTAGCTACAAAAATAATAACCCTACCAACAATTTCTGACACTTTCGTAGTAGATTATTCACTTGTAAAAGCGGTAAGTTAAAAAAAAGTTGTTTTTATTTTTTATTTTTTTGCAGAATATATAATTATACAGGGTGCCCCAAAAGTAATGGGACACAGAGCAACAGCAGATTCCTTATGTCAAAATAATGCAATTTACGTAAACTTGTCTTATCCCAAAGTTGATAATAACAAAGATACAGGGTTTTTAACTTTTAATTTTGCTTTCGTTTTTTTGTAATAATTCTTTAACCAAATCACATAGCGGTACAAAATTTGGGATCTGGGGGTTTTCTAAGGCAAGGAATTTTAATTCGAGCATGCTTTTGACGTTGCTACTAGAGGGCGCCAGCTACGGTCTACCTCACTTGCTTTCAATGTCATAACTTTTTGTAAGCTGAAAATATTGACCTGTTTATTAAAAAATAAGTTACTATAAATCCCCCTGCATCAAAAATGTATATTTTATTTAAGTCTCTAGGAGCAATTGTTTTAGAAATAAATGTACTTTAAAGGACCCCGCAATTTTATTATGGAAAATTAATTTTGGCCAATTGTTTTCAAAATTTCCATAGTTATAGTTTTTAATACCCTGATCAAAAGTCTTTTAGGGCACAAAACCCGAAAACGCCTCCAACCCCCCAAAAGCAGCCTTAAAAGTCACTGGGGATTTGGGGACCTTTGCGGGTAATTTTGAGGGGGTTAAGGGGGTTTTTGGATTTTGTGCCCTAAAGGACTTTTGATCAGCGTGTTAAAAACTATCACTATGCAAAGTTTGAAAACTGGTCAAAATTCATTTTCCATAAGAAAATTGCGGGATCCTTTGAAGTGCGTTTATCTCGAGAACAGTTGCTCCTAGAGACTTAAACAAAGTATACATTTTTGATGCAGATGTATTTATAGTAACTTATTTTTTAATGAACAGGTCAATATTCCAAGCTTAAAAAATGTTATGACATCTAAAACAAGTGAGGTGGGCTGTAGCTGGCGCCCTTTAGTAGCAACATCAAAACCACGGACGAATTTAAATTTCTCGCTACAAAAAATCCCCAGATCCCAAATTTTATACCGCTATGTCATTTAGTTAAAGAATTATTACAAAAAAACTAAAGCAAAATTAAAAGTTTAACACCCTGTATCTTTGTTATTATCAACTTTTGGATTAGGCAAGTTTACGAAAATTGCATTATTTTGACCTAAGGAATCTGCTGTGGCTCTGAGTCCCATCACTTTTGGGACACCCTGTATAATAAATTTATTTTTAATGAATGTTATATTTTTATAAATACTGTATTAGATATTACATATTACTCTAGTAAATATTTGAAAATAAATATTGATTTAAAAAACAATTAATGTGTAATATCTTTATGAAAATAAAGTTAATAAAATTAACAATTAAATTAAAATTAAATAAATTAAATTAAATTTCCTTAAAAAAATAATTCTATTACCAGGTCAATATTTGGCAAATTACCTTTATTTCTTAAAACAAACTATGTGGCTTAAAACTGTAATTATTAAAGAATTTTATCAACGTTGGTTTATTATTGTTTTTTATGTTTGTTTCCTTTGTTGTTTTTAATACTTCTCTGTAATTAATAAATAGTAAAATAGACCTTTTATTTATTGTTTTGTGCATTTTGTAAATTAACCAACCAATATATTATTAAACCAAATGATTGGTTTTTTAACAGAAAGAATATACAATATACAGGGTAACCCAGAACTAATTATTAAAATTGGTTACTAACGGTTCGTTGAAAAAAATTGTTTCAGATAAAAAGTGCTTAGTTTTAAACGTAGATTTTTAAAATTAAAATATAACATATACAGGAGGTGTCATAAATAAGAGAATAGATATAACTTCTGTTTCTAAAATGGAACGCCCCGTATATTTTCCAGTTTTTAAACTCTCTTATTAATTTCGCATAAATATTAAGTACTATGTTCTATATCTATCTTACGCCGTTTCCTATTTATTAAGTATAGTACATTCCACAATAATTCGTTGAGTTCTCGACCGCAATAAAATGTAAATGACCACCCTCGGTGGTAAACCCAGCCATAAATAAGTTGCCTGACAAATATGTATTGTGTAGGCACCGCACCTTTTGAAAGGGTACAGGTCCTTATTACCGACTAATAGCAATAGTTTAGGTTAGCTATTTTGGATGCTCAATAACACATACAAAAGTACCTTGACAAACTCCAAACGACTAATAAACTAAGATGAAAAAAATTTGCTTTATATTAAACACCTTTAATTTGCCTTAAACCTACATAATATACCAAAAAGTAGGTACAATATTAAATACAGGAAATTTCAAGTTCGGACCTACATGTGGGTACCCGAAGTTCATTGATTTTTACCACTAACAGTAGCAGGTACGAGAATTTAACGAATTATTGTAAAATGTACTTTAAAACAAATTATTTATACGGAGAAGCCAAATAACTTCCACCAGAAGTTCTAATAAGTTCCTGTACGACAGAATCTTTGGGAAGGTGTCAAATTAAAAGTGGTCATCAATTTGAACATCTTTTATAGTTTGTTAGACTAATGTAATGTAATCAATCGTTGTTAATCTATTGTTATTTTAAATCGCAAAAATTAAATACCTTCCAATAAATCGGAAACTGCGTAGGATAGATATAGGACAGTACAAAAGATTAAGGTAGAATTAATAGAAGAGTTTGAAAACTAAAAAATATACGGGGTTTTTCATTACTAAAATAAAAGTTATTTTTATTATCTTATTCGTGGCACCCCCTAGATATATTATATTATAATTTCAAGAATCTATTTTTTAAACTAAACACTTTTTATCTAAAACAATTAAAAAAACAACACCTAAATTTAAAAATAAATATATGCCTTAAATTTATTCTTTGACTTTATTTTTAGATAGCTCGGTTTATGTATTCGGTCGCAGGATTACTTCATTCTGCTAAAAACAATTAGGGGTAAGGTATTTTAGGTATTGAAAATTGTCATATTTTATAGTCTACTTATATACTTAAATACAAATTTAATTAAGTATAGAATGTCTTTTAATATCTCCTTCACGGTCACCGAAAAATTTAAAATTTAATAGTCAACAATGTTAAAATCTGTTCTAAACTGATATTATCTCATGTAAGTGTTTTCTAACAAACCTGTGATTTTTAAAATGTTTCAGCCTTCTAAACAAGTATGGGTGCAATTTAACAACAATATTTTTTTATCGAAAAAACAGGTAATTTGATGAGATGACTAAAAAGAAATATATAAAAAAACGGGTAAATTAAGCTCTCGCACGCTTATGCACACAAGACGAACTATAAGAAATAATCTAGAACACAATGATTGGAAAAGCACAGAACTAGAGGAAGATGAAAAAATTAAATACAACCACCACTACCATAATGGAGCCCTTGTATTAGGTTTATTTTGATCCAAAACAAGTCATATCTCTTTTATTGTCTATAAAAGAACTATCTCTTAAATACATTTTCTAGGAAAAAATTACTTTTGGCGTCATAATGATTTTAAATTCACTTCTGACCCTTTAAATTTGTCGTTAGACCAAAACGCGATAAGACGACATAACAGTTTCGATAGAAGTTTTTTTTTTTTGCTTTACAATAGCATCAATGAAAACATAAGAACATGTTGGTTTTCATAGCCTTAAATTTTTTAATGTTGTTTCTCTATATTATTTAAAATCCAAAGCCTTTTGGAGTGAGCAAACACGTTTTTATATTGTTTTAACATTATTTATGATATTTAAGTGGCTTTTTTAAACCGCTGAAACTTTTTAAATATTAATATTCGTTATTTTTTACACTTAATTTTTTTGTGAAGATAATAAAATTTATTACAAAAATAGTTTTATAATAATTTCTCGTATTTTTCATAGTTTAAAAGATGTAGTAAACTTCAATTTGTGAGAGCAGAAATTTTACTGCAACATAAAATAAATATACATAACAAAATAGGAAATGTATGTATTTATCTAGGATTTTAACAACTTTCAGAAACATATTGTTACAGACTTTAGTTAGTGTTTAGTTATTAGAAATATAAAAGCTTAGAATTATTTTATTTAGGTTAATAATTTATTTAAAAAAGGTTACCTTAGTTTTTCCCTTTTTCGACGGTCATTGCGGATTATCCTGAGGGCGCTGGAGACATCCTTTTTACAAATATGTTCTATAGTTTTGTGGCGGATCCATGTTTTAGTTTGTTTTATTTGGGTTACTCGCCTTTTTACTTTTTGGAAAATGGGAGAAAGGAGTTGTAAAAAGTCTTTTTGATAGAATTAAAGTAATTTGTTCTGATCAAAACAAAGAAAATGAAAAAGAATTTTTAAAAGATATTTTAGTTCAAAATAATTATCCTCTTGATTTTATAAATAAATGCTTTCTAAAATTTGAACAACCAAATTTAAGACAAAATCAAAATAGACCTGTTACAAATCTATTTTTACCATATATTCCTGGCTTATCAAATAAAATTCAACGAATAGGTAACAAATTTAATATTCGCACTATCTTTAAAACACAAAACACCATTAGATCCCAAGTAACAAAAACAAAACCATACAATATAAACGAAAACACAAAAAATGTCATTTATAAGATCCCTTGTGAATGTAATAAATTTTATATATGTGAAACTTCCAGACCATTAGCCAAACGCATAAAAGAACATAGAACATATATTAGAAACACAGAATTCCACAAATCAAAAATCTGTCAACACGCAATTGATAATAACCACATAATAAACTGGAATGCTTCTAGCATTATAGCAAAGGAAACTTGTTCAAAAAACGTAAAATAAAAGAAAGTGCATTTATTTTATTAAATAAAGACAGATGTGTAGCAATAATATCTGTTAGTTTAAATAATACATGGTTACCTATGCTTGATGCTGAAGTAAATTCAGGTAAACTGAAAATCAATTAACACATCATACCACCCACCTTTCTGGTCTTTTTAAATACTATACATACACCAGTCCAATAACCTATTGTCACTTATGACAAAACGTCATTAAAAGTTCAAAAGCTATCAGAATTTCCTAAGTTTTCAGACCTAAAATTTCTTAAAATTTAGTTTAATTTTTTGTTTTAGTTTCAATCTTGATAACGGTGGCCGATTTGCCACCGAAACGTAGATTAATATTTGTGATTTTTTTGGGTTTTTTTGGGGGGTTTTCTTCTTTTTTGTTGCAGGCGATCTGCAAGTTCATAGGGGTCCATAGGGCTGGCCAGGGTCAGCCCGCATACCCCGGGACCCGGACCAAGAGGGTCCCATTTTCCAAAAAGTAAAAAGGCGAGTAACCCAAATAAAACAAACTAAAATCCTTTTTACACTTTTCTTACATCCTGTAGTAAAAGAATCCTTCCAGCTAATTCTAGACTTTTCCTGACTTTTCCATTCTTTTCCACTTCACTATAAAAAGCGCGAGGAAAATCCGCACGGGCCAGTTAACGTAACGTAATAATGACAACTGTTTAACCTTTAACTGTTTGTCAACTTCTTATCTCGTCGGAATCAAAACTAAAACTGGCCCGTGCGGATTTTCCTCGCGCTTTTTATAGTGAAATGGAAAAGAATGGAAAAGTCTGGAAAATTCTAGAATTAGCTGGAAGGATTCTTTACTACAGGATGTAAGAAAGTGTAAAAGGATGTCTCCAAGCGCCCTCAGAATAATCCGCAATGACCGTCGAAAAAGGAAAACTAAGGTAACCTATTTTAAATAAATTATTAACCTAAATAAAATAATTCTAACCTTTTATATTTCTAATAACTAAAGACTAACTAAAATCTGTAACAATATTATTATTATATATTAGATATTTTAAAAAAATATGATAAAATTTAAATAAATAAAATTTCATTAAAAGTTATTGTATAAGAATTTTGGAAAAATTTTATTTTTGTTAAAAGTTTTTGCTTTCCGTACACATACAAAAAATATAAAATTATAATTTAATTTATATTTTGCGTATCAGAGATTTCATCTTTAAGTGGTGGGTGGTCATCGCAGTCAGTTCCACTGCAAACAATACAAGCCGGCGAGCAATGAAGGCCACTTTTTCTGCAGCCACATGCTGAACCGCATCCTGTTTAAGTGGTTTAAAAAATATTTCTTTATCATCAAGCGCTAAGAGTCAACTTCCTAGTCTAGCAATAAAAAAATAATTCTTCAATCCCTTCTGAAGCAAAAAGACAATTATTTAAAATCAGTATAAATGACGCAACCAGCAGCACCTAAAAACGTCTTAAGAATCATATTTTGCATCTGACCTCTACGCTACCGAGGAGACATTACCCAGCATAGAAAGAAACATTTCCGATAAAACACGTGCCTTCCCATGGTGATCTCTCAAAAAAACCTATTTTAATTGGTTTAAAAATACTGCTACATTTTCACCGTAATCTAAAGTGCAATTAAAATTCTTAAAGGAGGGGTTTCGATAAGGCCCCTTATTGGCCCCCCTGAGCGCAGTGTAGTACAATGACCATTTTTATGTATATGGTAGTTTACGTGTTTGTGAACCATTACACTGAAAATCGTTTTGTTACTCGATTGCGCTATATATAAAATAACTACAAAAAAATATAAAAGCAATGATTATATCAAAGATGCAGCTGTGAATAGTCAAATCATTAGGAAAAAAAGTTTTCCAAAAATAAAACCAATAATTGAACAACCATAAATTTTAAAAAATCAAGAAACCGATAAAGGGCCTTATCAAAACTCATCCTTTGAGTTCTAATAATACTTATCATCCTATTTCCAAATTGGTTTAAAAGGAAAATTAAAAAAACGCTTTTGTTTTTATTAAAAATATATTTACAATAAGATAATATTTACAAATTAGCGGCTTAATTACTGTAAAATAACTTTGAATACTACTTAACAATATAACTACTACCTATATCCAGTGTTTTTTTCAAAAATAATGCAAACATTTATTGGAAAAATCCATTTGCTTTGGCAAGTCAACGTGTAGGTTAAAATATGATAACACAAGTTACTCGGCAGTAAGTCTGGAATATTTAATTTAAATAATGTATTAAAAAAGCATAATGATTTTTCCAATTTTATTTTTCACCATTTTTGTAAAGGCTTTGAATATACATCCTATTTATAGATATTTTAAATAACTAATAATATCAAGTTTAATATAGCTGGGTAGTTGCTTATCATAATTGGAACTAAAACGATTATTTTCTATGTATGCCTACTTAAGTAAAAGTAATAATAGCTGCTCTGGAGGCCACAACTGGAGAAGAATTTATATTTACAGGCACTCGCATTCCAATTACCCTTCTCGGCCTGAATCTCAGAAGTGCAAGCGGCTTCTTTGAGTCGCTACGTTTTTCGAGTACCTGGATCCGAGTGCCCGTAAATGTAAATTCGGCTTAATGCGACACATACAGCTTGGCCAAATTGTCCATTTCAAACACCACCGCAGCACTACGCGCTATCCTTTCCAGATTGTTATGATCTTGACTTATTGAGTTGTGTCTACCAGCGTAATCATATTCAGTACAAATCCAATTTTTTAGCAGGTTTCAAACAAAAATAACACGTTTTCAGTAGGGAGAAAATCTATAATACATTTTGGTAGAATATTATAATTGAAAACAAATGTCGCCAGTTTCAGGACGTACCGCACATTTAAGCATTTAGCATTGAAGCTCTTTAAACTTAGGTTGGCAAAATGGTAAATTATGACCAAAGTTTAGAATGCAAAAAGGTACCTTTGCCTAGGTAAAATATGGAATGTGAAAGACTTTTCCTGTTTTAAACGTATGAAGACACAAAATGAAAATAGATTTGTAAAAAATAACAACGTATCCTCGAATAAATGGCTAGCTTGGTTATAGAAAAAAAAATAAAATTTTTGTGGCCAAAAAAAATTTATTTTTTTATTGTTTTGTGTTGTTATAGTTTTAATAGACCCTAGTTCATAGGAACGCCATAATGAAAAGTGTGTTATGTTACGTTGCTTTTTTCACTTTGTAATTTTTATAATTGGGGATTATAATTTTGTGTCATGATGTGATGATGATTATTATTTTGGGTAGAAACAAAACTTAATATGAGTAATTCCCATTCTAAGACTGTCCCTTTGGATGTTGAATTTTTTGCAAAAAACTTTGTTGCTTCCCTATTTCCTAAAAAATCAAAAGAAACCTACGAACAAATCAATGAAAAACTCGAAAAGTTGAGTAAAGAGCAAGGAATCAAAAACAGAAGCAACGAAAAGGTTCTCGTATATCTTTCGAAATTAAGCAAGACGTCTTTGCTTTGGGTATATTACTCAAATTTTGTACTTAATATTTGCAACATAAAATTTTAACATTTTTAAAATAATCAACAATAATCTTCAAGAAAAAAGAAGTGACTACATTTCTTAGTTTTTTTTTTATTTGAATATTACCGTATTATTATGTATTCATAATGGCACTTCGTTCCATTTACCCAAAGAAGCATGCTAAATATACCACAATGACATCGTCATTAATTAAATAAAATGGGTACCCCATTTTTAAATATAGAATAATATAAATGCATTATAAATATCATTAGCTTTTAGTTTTATCTTACCATTTTACATAAATATAATATTTAACATATTTAAAAAAAGCCATCCCAGTTAGGTTGATATGGTCGATGACACATGGGTGACAACAAGTGGTTTATTAATTTAATGTCTTTATTTTACAGCGGTTTAGCGACACAGCGTAGACGTTAAAAGTCTATTCTAAAATGGACATTATTATTAGGTATTGATGCCTCACATTACCAACATTGCTCAAGGGACAAAAAATACGAGGTAGAGTGTTAATAGCAGAAATACAATTATAACATTTTTTAACTTTATTATTTTTAAATTTGCCTTGTTACTTAATATTAATTTTTAATCGCTACAGAATGGCAAATATATGCCTTAATTTTGTGTGGGAGCATATATTTGAAATAAATAGTATTTTATATTATTTATTAATATCTCTTTTGGGTTTAAATATTTTTTTAGCTAACTTAGAAGTGTTTTTCTAACAAACTGCATTTAAAAATAAAATCAGCTATCTGGGTGTATTTTTTTAACACACTTTATTCAAAAATAGAGGCAGCTATCTCGGTGATATCATGCGATAACAGAACCAACTTTGAAACACCTGTATATCATACCTTGTATTTATTTTGCCATGACTTAACTCTGTGCCGTATTAGCTGCGCTGCCTTATTACTTTATAACTTAAGTGGTTTTGAATAATAATAGGCACTTTACAAGTACTATTTTTCTTCTGGTCAAGTACTCAAGAAAAGCACGGTATGTGTTCTTAACTTCTGCCTAAATACAGTTTAGCAACGTTACTAAGAAGCAATAATTTTACAACCTATGTATAATTCGACTGAATTTAAATAATTTGCTTACATGAATATTTGACCAAAAGAAAAGATTTTGCTGCCTGGATACAACACTGGAATAAACATATTAACAGCCCGTTCACAGAATGCAGTTTAATTACCGTTTTGGTAATTTTAACGAATCTGTAAAAACCGAATGCTATGTTTATATATTTTAGGTTCTTTTAATTAAATTTGGTTTAATTTATTTTAAAATTAACGTAAATCGTTTATCATTTTGTATTGGTATAATCGAAAAAGGCGTAGATCAGTTGATCATCGAATTTAGGCAAAGTCCAGGAAATTCTAAAGTATTAACCACGATAATAAATTCCTTTAAAAGACAGCAATAAAAAGTCATGACTAAAGTTACATAAATGCAATGGTAAATACCTATTTCTTTTGGTTGTAATTGTTTAAACATCTAAAACGATACTTTAGTGCCTATACGTTGCCAATAGCGACTTATCAGGTTAAATTTCCGAATCAACCACTGTGTTTTCGGTAACAAAACCGAATGTCAATCGCAACTGAAAGGGAAAAATTGCCATAAAGGTTTTGCAGACGTACAGTGTGAACGTGCCCAGTGTCACTGCAGAACGCGGTAAAAAAACCATCCTGTAAATTAGCCGAATCGATGTTGTGTGAACGGGCCGTACAAAGAATAAAAACAAACATTCTTTCATTCACTCATCGTCAAAAAAGCTTTGAATACAATTAAATAGTATTAAATAAAGAGTATTATTATAAGGATAAACATAATAAACAAAGTGTTCTGGAAATGCAGGGTGGTCAAACAAGTTTGAAACAATTGGAAAATATTTTTGTTATTAAGATATTAAAGCAAAGTTTCTTAGGAATCAATTATGCAAGTCGAATAACATAAAAAACATTTTGACACTTGCCACGTTACTGCTATTATGACGGGACATTTAAAGCATGTAGCATGGAATATCAAAAAGTAAGGTTAGGAGTTAAAACATGGAAAAACCTTATAGGACAAAATTCTTTGGAATTTAGTTTTAGACTTATTTATTTAATTCTACTAAAAAATATTAAATTTAAAAGATTGTTGTCCTTTTATATTATAATTGTTGATGAAAAACTATTTTTTTTCCATTAATTAATGAGTAAAAAAATATAAAAATTTTTGTAAACCTATTTTATTGCCATGATGCTTTAATTTCAGAAAAAAAAAGATCTTAGATACTTTCTTTAGAATTTACCGTTGTACCGCTATAAGGTATATAATTTTAGATACAGTGCATTGAAACAAGTCAAGGCATCACGTCTACAGTAAATTTTACATTCTATTCTATTTAAATATGTTATTATGTGAAACAAAATGATTTGTTTTTATTTGAAATCATCATCAGAAGGTGCGACTGAAATGATTTTTAGTAACAAAAACGAAATTTTTTTATGTATGACAACAGTATATCGCAAAAATTACAATTTTTTAAATGCTAATATGTTTTTTTAGTAACACCAAATTCTTAATATTTTTGTTTAATATTTTTTTTTGGAATTTTAACTACTAACCTTACTTCTTAACATTTAATATATATTTCGAATTTTCCGCATAAAGGCAGTTATGTGACAAATGTCAAAATGTTTCTTAAGGTAATTCGTCATGTATAATTGATTACCAGAAGACTTTCTTTAAAAATCTTAATACCAAAAAATGTTTTTATTTGTAAGAAACTTTTTCGACCATCCTGTATTTTTTTCTAAAAACACAGTAAAATACTAAAGAACTGATAAAACAATTCTATAATATATTGTGGTTTATTAGGGAACAGTGATGGTAACCTATTAGGTTAACATGTTACCTTCATTACTAAAATAATAAAAAAGTCTTCGTGATTTTTTTTCGTACTTTCAATTTTTGATTCTTTTAAAATCACAAAAAAAAATTACAAAACGGATCGCTCATTCATAACCAAATAATTTAGAAAATTTAAAAATCATTAACTTTCATACAAAAGAACCAAACTAGCTAATAATCTTAACTAAAGAATCTATAATGTGGGGTACATTGAGCACATAAAAATCATAGCAAACTATTTTTAAAAATATTTTGTCACATTGACACAGAAAAATCTGGCATATTTTTATGATTAATTTGTTAATCATAAGAATAAATTTTAAAGATATTTATTGACCATTAGTTAAATGTTATCGCTTTTTTCCAAATTTTGATGCTATCGAATATAAACTGTTAAGAAGTTGAAGTGCTCTTGCATCCTGATCTTCCTCTCTCAAGTGCGGATGGACTAGTTGCCCAAGAGACTGATTTTCTCTATTTCCTGATTGTACTTTTCTTGAAGCCTCAATCGCAGAACTTTCCTGTGCTGACAAAGTCTCGTCATTCTGACTTAAATTACCCTGATAGTGTGTTAGACCTGAAAGTCCTAGATCTTGAGTGATATTAGCACCACATTCGCTAATGAGGAGTAGAACTAGTCTTTTGGTAAGTGGATTTGATTCTATTTCCTTCATTCGATTAAGGAATTCCTCCTCTGACGTATTCAGTTGTTTTAAGATGCGATTAAGTCGATTATGCTCATCCGATTTTGTGTTGTTCATAAAGTCAATTAAAATCCCGTGGACCTGTAAAAAATAAAAACTCTTTTTAAACACTAATTTTTAAAGAAAAAATTTAATTGAGATTGTTAACATATGCAGCAATAATGGAATCTAAAAATTTGTTATTATTCTTATTTTTAATACAATATTAACACATCATAAGACTATTCATTGGTAAAGAAACTGGTTAAAGATCAGCCTTTCTTTGTTTACCATATTCGTGAAAATTCAAATATTGAAACTTGCCCTGTTTATTGAATTTTTGCCATTTTAGATGTTTTTTGATCTTTCATTTTACGAATTGCGTGTGGCTCTTTGGACACCTTAATATTTTTGTCTTTTTAGGCCAACCAACAGAGCAAAAAATGTGCTTATTTCTACACTTAAATTTAGCTGGAAACAACCTGTGCCATCTTTTAAAACATGATAAATTAATGAAAACGCCGGGTGTGTCCCCAGCGAATTTGTTTACAGTAATTGTTTAAACAATAAAAACTGTAAAAAAAGGATTTTTTAAAGTTTTTCGCGTATAACTCAAAAACTATTAAAGATATCGCGATGTCAATGGGACTATTTAAGAGAATTAAAAAACCCACAAAATGGTTTTTCATTGATCTCCGAGCATTTCCCGCCTAGAAAACCCGGAAAAACTCCAAAAATTGACCTTTTTTTAAAAAAAAAATCTCCGTTTGGTTTAAAGATGAAGGAAATTTTTCTTGAAAAATAATAGCTAATAATATGTACTTTAACTACGCGGAAAATGGTTTCTGTCGGGTTTATAGTTTTCGATTTAGGGCTCATAAAAAATTTAAGGGAATTTTTTGCGAAGCTCACCGTTTTAAAGCGGATTAAAAGATTTTGATTCTGAAAACGACATATGAAAGTAAAGATCAAAATCTTTCTCTTTATATTTTGAATCATTCGCTCAGGGGGTGCAAAAGTGGTAAAAAAGTGTCTAAAAGGCTTGCGAATCGCGAAAAACGACGAGAGAAGCAGAGTAGAGTAGCGGTAGTGGGGGATCAACCCAAGCAGCAATTTTAGTCGTTACTACCACGCCGCGACTATTGTTGGGAACTCTAAAGTTGTGGTTACTAGTGACGGGAACGTCATAGCTACGGTCCCATTACATGCCTATGACCAAAATGGGGAACATTTTGAAGGTGATAGTTTCGTAAAAATTACTACCTTGAAACTTATACCGGTACGTCGAACTTACGTTTCAACTACGTGGCGGGGACGTAGCGGCGTGGTCACCGCTACCCGAGCCGCTACTTTATAAGATTTGTTCCCGCCTACTTTACTTGACGTATTCGCTTTTTCTTTGTCTTACATATTTAGAAAGAGTTTAGTAACATCTTCCGTCATTATCCAGCCTCCTCAACTATAATGGAAGTAATATTTTTATGTTTAAGTAAATATTATCGCTTGTAAGGTACAAAAAACTTTGCTGATTTACGAGCTTTGAGTACATAGAAATTCAAAACGATTAAAAAATTTCTGTGAAATGTGATGGTGATAGATTCATAAAAACAACGCGCCCTCTCAAAATATACTTTTCAACACTTTTCTTTTCGCGCAGGCAATGACAAAAATGTATAGATTTCGTAAGATTTTTTTTACCATTTCTACTAATTATATGAGTTTAGTTTTGCTTTAATTTGTGTTTTTTGTGGTTTTTTGACGATTCTATAATTGTAATACTATTAAGAAATTGAAATAAATGTAATGGCGTCCTAGATTTTGTCACTAAATATGGCGCATTTTTATAGAAATTACTTTATAGTGGTATTTACTACATAAGGTGTGTTTCAAGGATTTGTTACTTTACTGCGAGTAGCAGCCACTACAATTTTATCACTTTAAAGTCATTATTACCATTAAGTAGAATATCAGTTGTAGATATTATAAACCATATAGTCGCGATAACTACAAAACCTTCTCAAAGTTGTCGAAGCCACGATAAAGTTCCCATTGTTACTATAACGTTCCAATTGGAACTTTAACCTATAATTAATAAGTGCATTGTAGCGTTTTGTGTGAGGTGCACGTATTTTAACCTTGTTTGCAAAGACACATTAATAAAAATGTCGTTTTTTAAAATTGTGGCCATACAAGAAAGGCGTGGTATATATTTTATGGTGGTTTCACATTAATGGGAACAAAAAAAAGTTTTGTTTTGACCCAAAAATATGACAAACAGCAAAAGGGAGAGCCTTCTATTACCAAGAATTACTCGAACTTCACTAACTAATAATGCCGACAAGTAGATATTTTCGTCTGTATAAAGTCCCTTACTTTAAAGTAATTTTTTTAAGTAATTGAAACTTTGTGGTAATTTAAAGACAGAGTGGGAAGTAAAAACTACTGTCAAGTTATTTTCGTGAGTAGTGAGGGAGTTAGTTTTACTTTTTTTTTTTTTATCTTGGGACAGTCCACGAAGGCTGATGCCTAAGTACTAACGTACCGTGGGTGCCTTAAGTGTGGTGAGAGGGAGTTTGTTCACACGGGACTTAAATATTTGGAGATTGGGAGGAGAAGGAAAAGCCTCTACGGGCAGCAGGTTCTACAGTCTTAAATATTACTACATAGTTTCATAACTTTGAAGGAATTTTAAAAGTAGCAATGACATTGTAGTTACTTTTAACATTACCATAAAGTAATAAAAACTTTGAAGTGATATACCAGTAACCAAGACAAAGTTACTGGGACTATCAAATATTACTTTAAAGTCTTTGCTACTTTAAAGTTATTTTACATAGTAACAGTCTCATACCAGAAACTTTAAAAGCTACCTAGAAGTACTCAAACTATTAAGTTCCAAATTGTAGTAATAATAACTACAGAATTACCAAAAAAGTCTAAATGAAAGAAGGAAAAACATAAAAGTCATTTTTTTAGTGATAATTACGTAAAAACGACTTATTCGAAGTTCCGATCTCGGTTTTTGCTACTTTAAAATGCATATTAGTCCGGGTAAATCTGTAATTTACCGTTAAATGATTTTGGAAGGTCATGAATCAGATGAAACCTTTTGCATTTTCTTGGGAAACAGATGAATTGTAAACTGTCGGAAAGAAATAGTGGATCCTACGAAACGAATGTTTTAACCTTTTACCCCTTAAGCATAAAATTATTCCATTATAACGTTTCTTTTATAGGTTTTTTGGGCCTCTAAACTTAAATATAATATTAGAAATTATACTTGAGGGCCTAGATTTCGCTAAAAAAAGTTTTTTCCCCATTTCTATTAGTACATATAGGTTTTTAGGGCCACTGAATTTGAATATAATCTTTAAAAGTATATTTAAGGTCTTGAAAGGGCTAAATTCACCCTTTTTTACCCCTACACCCCTAAAACATACATTTCGCAAAAAAATGTTTTATTTTTCTCATTTTTTAAGTATAATTCCTAATGTAATATTCGAATTCAGTGGCCCAAAGAAACTTATAAAAAGGTTTTTTTCGAATAGTTTTATGCTTGGGGGGCAAAAAAGTAAAAATGGGTTAAAAAAAACCTTTATGTAGGATCCACTATTTCCTTCTGACAGTTTGTAGTTGATCTGTTACTATATAAAATGCAAAAGGATTCATAACCTTTTAAAATCATTTGACGGTAAATTACAGTTTTACTTGGACTACTATGCATTTCTCCTCCGTTAACTTGCTTCCCACTACCGCTACCCTACTCTGCTTCGCTCGCCGTTTTTCGCGTTTTGTGCAAAATTCAGAGACTTTTTTCACCGATTTCCTACCCTCTACTAAAATTTAAAATATGGAAAGAAAGACTTTGATCTCTTCTTTCATATGCAGTTTTCATAATTAAAATACAGGGTGGCCGGCCATATTTTGACCCATTTTAATCGAGAATAACTTTGGAACAAATAAAGGTATCAAGATGCGGTTTTTGCAGATGCACTTATATTTCTTTAAAGTTTATTCTCGTACCTTCACGATTTTATTGTGACATTCCATTAGCTCAAAAACAAAATGGCCGATTTTCCATTATAGGACAACTATGTTATTTTAAATGGAACACCCTGTATATGTTTCTATATTTTCAAAATTTAATCTTTCCCCTTTAAAAAAATGTAACACAAGCTATGGTTATCTCAAAAAACAACGTATTTATTGACCTTCGAAAAATTGACTGCATGTCGACCAACAATATTATTTAACAATTAAAATTTGCTTCATATGTTACAAAAAAAGGATCGCCAAAGGTTTAGGTTATTCACAAAATAATAGTTACAATAAGGTTACATTACTTTTTAAAAAACTACTGTAAATGTTGTAAATGCCTTCCGCCGACTTCGACGCACTTATTTAAATTCGAAAAAACTTATTAAAACTATTGACTAAAAATTCTTCAGGAATATTTTCTATTATGTTTCGGATATTAATTTTTAATTGCTCTAAATTTTGGGGAAGTGGACTATAACACCTCTCTTTCACATATCCCCACAGAAAAAATCTGGAACAGTCAAATCTGGTGAACGAGGTAGCCAGGAAATAGGGCCTCCTCTTCCAATCCAGCGGTTTCCAAAAACGTTGGTCAGTGAATCCTTGGTAATGTTAGCATAATGTGGTGTAGCCCCATCTTGTTGAAAATAGACGAAATTCAATAGATTTTCTTCTTGCAATTGGGGATAAAAAAATATTTCCAGCATATTAACGTAAGTCCAAGAGGTTTCAGTTGGTTCATGAAAAAAATGGCCCATAAATTTTTTGCTTTGACATACCACACCAGACTGTGACTTTTGGCGAATCTCTAACGTGTTCGTTATATTGTCGAGGATTTTCTGTTGCCCAAAACCTGCAGTTATGCTTATTTACTTTTCCATTGAGGTGAAATGTGGCTTCGTCTGACATTATTAGTCTATCCAAAAATGTATATTGTTCCTTACTAAATTTTGAATTCTTCTGGAAAAATTCCACCCTTTGTGGAAAATCAGTTTCTTTATTTCTTGTAACATTTGAATTTTGTATGGCTTTAATTTAAGTTCTTTTTCATGATTTCTTGTACTGTAGTTTTAGGAATATGGACTGAACTTGAGATTTTTCTTGTTGACAATGTTGGATCTTCCTGAGTTATCTCCAGAATTTGTAACGTTTTATTTAGCAAATTCTCATTGTTTACTAATTTCTTTTTACGGGCTAAAGATCCTGTACTCCAGAATTTTCTGTACCAGATTTAATTGAATTTTTTGTGGGTGGAGCTTTATTAAACATGTTTCTAAATCTTCGCTGGGTTTCTTTTACAGATTTGGTTTCGGCAAACATAATAACACATTTTCCTTTTTCGCTTAACGAGAACATTTTGCGCTTCCTATTTAAAATAACTTGTCAAATATGACCAACAATGGCTGACAATGAGGCTTGTTGCTGTTATGGAAACGAGATAACTTTGTTTCCACAGGCGACTTTTCAAAAAATCCTTTTAAAATAATATTCCTATTCGACATACAGTCAATTCTTTGGAGGTCAATAAATGCGGTATTTTTTAAGATAACCATAGCTTGTGTTACATTTTTTTAAAGGGGAAAGATTAAATTTTAAAAATATTGAAACATATACAGGGTGTTCCATTTAAAATAACAAAGTTGTCCTATATCGGAAAATCGGCCATTTTGTTTTTGAGCTAATGGAATGTCACATAAAAATGGTAAAGATACGAGAAAAAACTTTAAAGAAATATAAGTATATTTGCGCAAACCGCATCTTGATATCTTTATTTGTTCAAAAGTTATTCGCGATCAAAATGGGTCAAAATATGGACGGCCACCCTATATATTCATTCGCCTTAAAACGGTAAGCCTCGCAGAATAAGCCCTTACATATTTGAGCCCTAAATCGAAAACTATAAATCCGACAAAAACCATTTTGTGCGTGGTTAAACTATATATTATGACCTATCATTTCCCGAAAAATTACTTCCTAATCTTTATAACAAACGGAGATACGATTTTTTGAAAAAAGGTTCAATTTTGGAGATTTTTCGGATTTTCTCGGCGTGAAATGTGAAAGTAGAACGTTCTATAAAAAAATCATTTTGTAGGTTTTTAATTCTCTTAAGTAGTCCCATTGACACCATGCAACATCTTTATTAGTTTTTGAATTATACGCGAAAAACTAAAAAATTACCTTTTTTTACAGTTTTTATTGTTTAAACAATTACTGTAAAGAAATTCGCTGGGAACAAAACCAGCGTTTTTATCTATTTATCATGTTTTAACAGATGGCACAGGTTGTTTCCGGCTAAACTTAAATGTGCGAAAAAATCTCTATTAATTGGCCTATTTGGTATATAAATTAATAAGCTTCTAAACTTGCATTTATTTGTTTTGGTGCGTTGAGCGTACCCATGTGAAACATTGTTGCAACATACTTTTTAATAATAACACTAAAATCTTGGACTTCCATTGTCTTTATTTGTTAATTGTTACACAACGTTTCGGTTAGTGATGTATCTCCAACCGTTTTCAAGTGATAACTAAAAGCTATTCCTAAAAGCTACAACTTATATACTATCCCTTGTCCACTGAAGCTTGACCGACTTTTCACGGTCCAGCAACGGCAGCCAGATATTCGGAATTTCTACACTAGGTTTGCTAAATACATTTTGGTTGTTTACAATAATTGCAGCTTCCTTAAATTTTCTTTTCTTCCAGTGGGTTTCTTTATGGATGGTTTTTGCCCGACCATTGTATGCGGTGTTGTTTTGACCGCGTGTTCGGCAATACCTGACTTCGACGTTTCACCTCGTTCCGTGTGCCTTTTTGTGTTCTTTAACTCTTACTTCGAGAGGTCTCTTTGTTTCCCCGATGTATACCTCACCACAATCACAGGGAATTTGGTAGATACAGTCATTGTTTGAAAACAGTATTGTCTGGTCTCGTTTTGGTGAGAATACTTTCTTAAGATCCCTAGTTATGTTACCTATTTCCTCTTGCAGGATTCCCTACTGTTGCATAAGGTCACTGCTCGATTGAAGAGTACGTATAACCCCTCTTTGGTTTCGTTAGAATGATTAGAATTTTGGTGTAAATATTGTCCAGTGTGGGTAGGTTTTCTGTATACCGAGGTTTGTACATGTCCATTATTTCGTTTGACTAGAACGTCGAGAAAAGGTAGGGCCGAATTTTGCTCCTTCTCCATTGTGAATTTGATACAAGGTCGAATGCAATTTAGATGTTTTAAGAAACGTTCAAGTTCTTCGTCATTACCTGTCCATACAATAAAAGTATCGTCAACATATCTTAGCCAAACTTTTGGTTTAATTATTGAAGTTTTAATTGCATGTTCCTCAAACCATTCCATATAAATATTAGCTACCACTGGGGAGAGCGATGAACCCATGGGAAGCCCATCATCCTGTGCGTAGAACTCATCTTTCATCTGAAAGTAGGAACTACGGAGGCAAAGCTCCAACAACTCCATCACTCCATCCAGTGGCAGGGGGGTCCGTTCTACTAGTGTTTTATCTTCTTTAAGCTTGGCTCGGATAATGCTTAATGATTCTTCTACTGGTACGTTTGTGTATAGACTTTCTACATCAAAACTAACAAAAGTATCGTCTGGTCCTATTTCTACATTTTTGAGGATGTCAACAAAATGACTAGAGTTTTTAACAAAAGATGGAGTCTTACCGGCCAGTGGTTTAATTAGGTCTAAAAGGTGTTTTGCCAATGCAGTCGGGGGTGCGTTTCTAGAACTGGTGATGGGCCTTAAGGGTGTATTGTCCTTGTGAATTTTTGGTAGTCCATAGAGATGAGGAGGTTTACTGTTATGTGGTTTATTGTATGGACAGGTAATGACGAAGAACTTGAACGTTTCTTAAAACATCTAAATTGCATTCGACCTTGAATCAAATTCACAATGGAGAAGGAGCAAAATTCGGCCCTACCTTTTCTCGACGTTCTAGTCAAACGAAATAATGGACATGTACAAACCTCGGTATACAGAAAACCTACCCACACTGGACAATATTTACACCAAAATTCTAATCATTCTAACGAAACCAAAGAGGGGGTTATACGTACTCTATACAATCGAGCAGTGACCTTATGCAACAGTAGGGAATCCCTGCAAGAGGAAATAGGTAACATAACTAGGGATCTTAAGCAGAACGGATACAGTGAGAGACTAGTAAACGAAACAATCAAAAAATATCAAAATAAGACAAGAAACTCTAACTTGAACGAGACTCTATGTGACCAAATATTCATGACAATTCCATACATTAAAGGAACTTCGAAAAAGATCCGCAGAATCGCGAATAAGTACAATATTAAAACGGCATTTAAATCCCAAACTACTCTAAGAAGTATTCTCACCAAAACGAGACCAGACAATACTGTTTCAAACAATGACTGTATCTACCAAATTCTCTGTGATTGTGGTTAGGTATACATCGGGGAAACAAAGAGACCTCTCGAAGTAAGAGTTAAAGAACACAAAAAGCACACGGAACGAGGTGAAACGTCGAAGTCAGGTATTGCCGAACACGCTTGGTCAAAACAACACCGCATACAATGGTCGGAAGCAAAAACCATCCATAAAGAAACCCACTGGAAGAAAAGAAAATTTAAGGAAGCTGCAATTATTGTAAACAACCAAAATGTATTTAGCAAACCTAGTATAGAAATTCCGAATATCTGGCTGCCGTTGCTGAACCGTGAAAAGTCGGTCAAGCTTCAGTGAACAAGGGATAGTATATAAGTCATAGCTTTTAGGAATAGCTTTTAGTTATCACTTGAAAACGGTTGGAGATACATCACTAACCGAAACGTTGTGTAACAATTAACAAATAAAGACAATGGAAGTCCAAGATTTTAGTGTTATTGAAACCATTACATTGTCTAACACTTTCAAAGAAACGATACTTTTTAATCTGATAAATAACCCATGTTGATTTTTACTATGTAGGTTAGGAAATATACCTGAGTTGAATTTAGGGACAGTGGAGGTAGCTCTCGTAAATCATAACTAATCTGGGAATGGGGTTCTTTAAGTTCTGGAAGGATCTCTTGATTGAACAGTTCTGGTTCTGTGGTTTCTTTTTCGGCTGACGTGACTATTGAAGAAGTGGTTTCAAAATGCTCGTTAACTACTGCTGGATTAACCTGTTTATAATAAAAAGGGTAAAATAACAATAGTTCCGATAATGTTCAATTATAAGCTTTAGTTCCATCTCATCTTATAAATATAATACGTTAAATACAAGTAATTTTTTGGAAAAATACTCAAACCGTATATTAGTATCCTAGTTGTGCTATTTCTATAAAGAAATATTTATACAGTATATCTTAAATTTAGGATATGACGTTACAGATGATTTTTTAAAATAAGAGCCCAAGTTTGTTTTTAAATATTTCTAAAGAGCATATCAAATTATACAACAGTGTAAAATTTTAGATTTTTGTTCCATGTCGTTTGTAAGATATTGAATAACCATGATTTTGCTTAACAAATAAACCATGATTTATTTCCATTGATAACGTAAAAATAATCGTAACCTCTGTCAAATGCAGCCGATGACGTTTGGCGTGCCGGTAACAAAATCTTTTATAGGCACTTTTTTGTTTGTAATAACATTTTACGGTATAGAATGTATCTTTTAAATACAGTGTGGAAGTTTTGGATGGAATAATTCACACAACTAATAGCTCAAAAATCTACAGCGAAGATCCTCGGACACGTCGATTTTTATTTTTGGCCGCGGTTTTTTTGATGATAAATTCATGTATACAGGGCAACCCAAAAACAAGTTATGACAAGTAACTTCATTTTTTGTAATGGAAACACATTTTTTTTCTTTTAAATTCTGCTTAAAATTATAAGTATCTTTTATGTTTTATGTCCTATACCTAAACTCAACAGATATCGAGATATTTACGATCGAACATAATTCAGTAACTAAGACCGTACAACAGGTGTACATCTAAGAATCAACGGCGGCGACCTTTTGTTAAAATTATTGTTGTTGACATTTGTCAAAAATTTGAACATTTGTGTTGTGAAATTTGTGAAATTGTGTTTTAAATTGTTCTTTCTTGTTATTGATTCATCCAAAAATGGTTCGTAATTTGACAGAAAAACAAAGAATCGAAATTTTGATAATGAGAGGATGCGGAGATAGACAACGGACACAGGGAAAAGTTTGTGTTTTATTTAATAATAGATATCCAGATGAAAATCCTAAAGTGCAATCCACAGTTTCTAAAATTTTAAAGAAATTTTCTGAAGTTGGAAATGTTAGAGATAATTTACGGCACCGCTCTAAGGTGCAAATCCGCATACGAACTCAAGAGCGGTGGCTGCTGACAATGATATCTGCCACACTTCTGTTCTGAAGTACTTGAAGATTCATAAATAGCATCCGTACAAAGTACAGCTAGTTTAGGCATTAAACGAGGTCGATCCTGATCGTAGTGTTAAATTCTGCGCTAACATAATGGCCAGGTGCAATGCAGATAATCATTTTGTTGATCGTAATATCTTTTCGGATTAAGATACCTTTACACTCAAAGGAACCGTCAATAAGCAAAACTGTCGCTTCTGGGCGCCCTAAAATCCGCATTGGATGATGGAGGCCCACACTCAATAGAAAAGGTAAATGTTTGGGCCGGAATAGTCGGGGACAGAATATTAGGACCATTTTTTATTGATGGAAACTTAATTGGTAAAAAATATTTAGAATTGCTCATGGATTTGGTTCCGGTTCTTGTTGAGCTATATCCAGATGAAGATCGTCCTGACGCTCCCAATGACACGTTATGGTTTCAGCAAGATGAAGCGTCTCCTCATTACCAGCGTAATGTTAGGGACTATTTAAATGAAATTTTTCCTGGACGATGGATTGGGCGACGAGGAGTATTTGGATGGCCGGCACGATCACCTAACCTCACGCCTTTGGATTACTTTCTTTGTGGTTATCTTAAGAGTGAGGTGTACTTTAACCGACCAGCAACTATCGAAACCTTAAAAGAAAAAATCCGGTATGAAATAAAATCAATTTAAACAGGAGTTTATTCATCGACTTGCTTACTGCCAAGAAGTAGATGGGATCCAATTTGAACATTTTATTTAATTTGTTGTTTTACTTTTTTATTAAATTTATTGATGTGTTCGATCGTAAATATCTCAATATCTGTTGAGTTTAGGTATAGGACATAAAACATGAAAGATACTTAGAATTTTAATCAGAATTTAAAAAGGAACAAAAAATGTGTTTCCATTCAAAAAAAGTTACAGGTCATAACTTGTTTTTGGATAGCCCTGTATACATGAATTTATCATCAAAAAAACCGCGGCCAAAAATTAAAAACGACGTGTACGAGGATCTTCGCGGTAGATTTTTGAGCTATTGGTTGTGTGGATTATTCCATCCAAAACTTCCACACTGTATATAAAGTTTGTCATAAGAAGGTTTTAAAAACTTTATTTTGAAATTTCGAAAATTGGACATGTGGAATCAAAAATTCCTCACTCCAAATTTTTAGTATGAATTGAAAAAACATTATTTATGTAAATAAATTATGTATATGGTTTATTTTTTCAGTAAAATTTTGTTATTCTTGTATCTCGCAAAACGACAGAAAATTTAAAATTAGGAAGTTATGTGTAACCTGATATACGCTTCAGAAATGCTCTTAAAGAAACTTAGGTCCTGATTTTTCCAAAAAAATTATCACAAATAACATAAAATTTAAAATTGGGCAGTTACGTGTAACTTAATATGCGCTTTAAAAATTCTCTTAAAGAAACTTGGAATCTAATTTTTTAAAACAATTTTTTCAAACTATACAGAAACTTAAAATTGGGCAGTTATGTGTAACTTGATATGCGCTTTAAAATACTCCTAAATAAACTTCGGTTCTGGTTTTTCAAAAAAATTCTCGGAAACGACACAAAACAAAATTTAGAATTCGACAGTTATGTGTAACTTGATATACGCTTTAAAAATGCTCTTAAAGAAACTTGGTTCTAATTTTTCAAAAAAAAAGCCAACGACACAAAATTTAAAATTGGACAGTTATGTGTAACTTGATTCGTTTAAAATCTCTTAAAGAAACTTGGTTCTAATTTTTTAATGAAACAACACAAAATTTAAAATTAGGTAGTTATGTGTAACTTGATATGCCTTTAAAAATGCTTTTAAAGAAACTTGGTTATCGATTTTTCGAAAACGTAGTATCTCAAATTTAACACATACTGGAGAAATATTCCTTTATAGAAAAGAGTCTAAGTTAGAGACTCGCACTGTGTAAAAATATTTCTTTAAATTCTTTACTTTAGTTTTTTTTTTTTTTTTTATTTTTAATAATAACCTCGATTGCAAAATAATTAAAAAAAACTAAATTAAATCTGATAAAAGTTTGTAACTAACATACCGATAACGCCTTTTGCCATAACTTAGTTGCTTGTGGGCTGGAAGTCCAGTGATTTGGGGGTAAATCTGTAAAGCCTTTCTGCTGCTTCTCATCTACTTGTAAATTGTTAAACCGGGGAACAAAAGACTGAGAATCGGCTGTGTTTAAATCTGGATTTAAAGAATTTTTCACGTCATCTTGGGTGCCTTTTTGAGACTCAGAAGCTAAAATGTATCCCCACGTGGGAGAAGGTATGGCGGGGCTTTTGGTTGGTTTAATATCCGCATCAGAGAAGTTAAGAAGTTCATCTTCGGTGGTACCTGTAATAACAATTATCATTGAAAGAGATCACTACAATAAATTTTTAATCTATCTTATGATAAAAAACATAAATTAGTGTTTCTCAAAACTATTGTACAAATAGATTTTTCGAAATATTTAAAACTTTTTATCATAGATAAGTATTGTTTTCTTAGTCATATAAGGTTGTAAGGAAATAGTTTTGGTTTTCTTAAAATATTTTTTCTTTTGAGCCATATATCAGGTCGGCCCAGGATAAAAATTGTTAATTTTTTTATTTCTAAATTAAATTTATTTTTGTACCTAAAAAATATTTTTTTAGATATTTATTAAAACTTACTTGATTCAACATTGTCACTACCATCCAACGCTGGTGGTTCCGTAGGCCTCAATCCTTCCAAACTTTTTTTAAAGTTATCAGGATCGTGTAGGTAGCTTGATAAGGCTAAAGAGAAGTTTCTTGCCAGTTGCCTTAGTTCGGGTAGTGAGGTGGTAGTTAGAAGATCATCGTCGCTACTGGTTGAATCACCTAGAAACGTAATAATTGTTATAGAGATATAATTAAGTAAATTGTATTTACTGGATCAACAATGTTTGAATTTAAAACCAGTATTTTGGAAAAATAATTTGCTTGGTGAAAAACGTCGGTTTTTTGGTATTACGGTCTGCATGGTCTGAAACACAAGTAAATAAAAAACTCTAAAAACTTGCACATTTGTACTTGAAACAACCTGAAACAGGGCCGTATTAGCATATAATTGGGGCGTATTTTAGAATTTAGCATTTGACTAAACCTAAGTTTCTGAGGTTATAATTGCTCTAAAATTTAAAATTTGGGCAGATTTTATTTACTAAGAAAAAGAAAATTGCTTTATTTACCTATTGGACCCCAAACCAGGGCGATTAAAAGACATTAGAATGAGCATTTTTCGTACTTCATGTAAAGCCTAAAGCTTACGTTCTACCTACAGAGAAAGGTATACTAAGAAAGCAGGCATGGATCTCCCTTTCCTTTCCATTCACTGAACACAAAGAGAAGTAAGCTCACCAAAAATACTTATGTAAAATATGGCCAAGTTCCTATGCAAAAGTCTCGGCCCCTTAAAGTATTGAGATCCAAAATTAGACTAAATTCTGTCCACAATTTTTTATTTTTTTTACTTGGCAAGTTTTTTATTGATCTGTCTGTATTAAGAAAAAAGTCTATATTAATGAAAAAAAAACATTAATAAAACAGACAAATCAGTAAAGAATTTGGAGTGGAACAAACTTGTGGACAGAACTTGTTCTTATTTTACATCTCAATAATTTAAAAAACCGAGATTTTTAATGGGAGCTTGACTTTATTTTACATAAGAGTTTTTAAAAATGGCCGATATACTCTCTCTCTCTCTCTCTCTTGCACTTCAACTTACCCCATATTGCTTTTCACACGCACTTATTTAATATGTTTTCGATCACCTGGCAGGTAGTGGTTTCTTTTATTTATATAAATATTGCTTTGTTAAAAAACTGTAAAATTTTAGGAAGCCCCAAAAACATTTTGTGCAAAAAAAAAATAAATTTAAGGGAGTTCCGCTACCCTTCAGCCGGGTCAGCGTTTTTATAGTGCCTCAAATACCTACTTTGGGATATCTACCCACTCTCTGACCACTATAAGTAGATTTATTGTTTGTTTTGTGTATTTTTTGTTGCTCTATACTATAATTTTTTATTATTAAAAAATCATGCAATAATGACGGCTATTAATTAATGACTTTATATACGTTAATGAAACTCATAAATAAACGATCTTGGAAAAAGAATATTAGCGCCTAAATGGCGGATTAGAGGTATTTATTATAAATATTATTAGTATTATTATTATTCTCTGTCATATTTTATCGGATTTTTTGGGTATTATACAAAAATTTAATTTTTCGAGTTGTAACACTTTTCTTTTAGAGTGACGATATCTTTTTTTTATTATTTTTTTCAAGAAATTAAACCACCAAATTAGACAGGTTATTAAAATAGAGAATTTTTAAATGACATAGGACTTTACCTTTTGTGTGCTTTCATTTTTTTCAGTAACACTGTTGTTTTCTTCACTACTTTCTTCACTCTGTTCACTTCTAGTACTAATATTGCCATTGTCTTCACCTTTACTAGAAGTGGCAGCAGTTGGTGTAGCAGTTGATCCAATGTTAAACAAATTATTGTACCTATAAATTAGATTTGTAGAATGTAGATTCACTGTTATTGAATTAATTTAGTCGATAACGGCCGAGTGATGATCGCGTTGTTAAATTTAGCAATAGACTTAGCAATTGTTAAAAAATAACACCGGTTTAGAATGTTTAACAAAACGTCATTGTCAGTGTTATTCAATGATTTTAGTAGGCAACCTGTCAAAATCTGACATTTTGTTAAATATTCTAACCTTGTTAACTTAGCAATTGTTAAAAGTTAACAACGGTTTAGAATGTTTGACAAAATGTCAGATTTTGACAGGTTGTCTACTAAAATCATTGACTAATACTGACAATGACGTTTTGTTAAATATTCTAAACCGTTGTTAACTTTTAACAATTGCAAAGTCCATTGCTAAATTTAACAACGCGATCATCACTCGGCCGATAGTTTTGTAAATAGCGATATGATGTGTTTTTGTCTTATTTTTGCCAGTTTATATTTTTGCAAAATTAATAGTTGGTAACTGTTTTGAATAATATTTTTTGTGCACAACCCATGTTGACCAAAGTTCTGAAAATTGTGATGTATGCACTAAGTACTTAGATTTTTTTTAAAAAATCATGAATTTATTAAAATGGCAATTCTTGTTTTACTTTAAAATGACACAATACCTTAAAGACTAGTTCCTGCATGTATTTGAGAATTAGAAACACCATAGATACGTAATTACGTTGCAAAGATTTATTTTAACTTATGTATTTCTACGCGTTCCTCAATGGCGCGCACTGTATATCTTACCCGTGAACTGTCATAGCCGTCAACAAACTGGTTAATTTTTCTTTAGTTTCTGGTTTTAAAACTTCTTTGTCAGGATCATTGTTTTGCAATTCATTTGCGAAATATTGTGCTAAGGAGTGCAGTGTTTGTGGTCCTACAGATGGAGGAATTACCAAACCTAAAAAAATTACTTACGTATATACAGGTTATATACATTAATTAAGTAAAAAAATATTTTAAATATTTTTTTACTACAGGTCAATTTTTGCCCAAAAATTGTTAATTAATTATAAGAAAGAACAATTTTAAATATCAAAGGAATACATTTTTTTAAGTATGCCAGTGCCTGGCTCTGTACTTTTCTTCTATCTTGTTTTGACCCCACAGGACTCTTGTCCAAGAGCCTGTTAGTCTGTTTAAATAACATTTTAATTAACAATAATTTTTTAAAAGGTCAAAAGAATTTTTTTAAATCATGTCGCGAGACACCCCATTTTGAGGGGCAATACCTACTATAAAAATTAAATCCAATGTTCTGTTTCTTTATTTATTATTTTACTGTAATAAAGAAAAAAAAAGAGAGTTAAATCTTGCATTGGGTATATTTTTATTTACGTTTAGAAAAAAAAAATAATTTTTAAATATGCGAATGGATTTTTGGGTGCCCCCTCCCCAAAGAAAATATTATACTTTTAAAATTTAATTTTTGTGTCGTAAATTAAATTAAATTTTATCGCCATATCTTAAATGTCGCAAAATTTTCTTTCATTTTTTTTTTTAATTTATTTACACAATAATTTTCTTAAGCAAATATTGAAAATGTCTCTAATTTTAAAGAAAATGCAAATATTTTTGCAAAGTTACCTCTCATCAGAACTAACCAAGAGCATAGGTTAGATGGTGTTGCTCAAACTACAAGCTGACACAAACAACATCCACACGATGGCGCCAAGAAACAAAAGATATTGTCCTTCCTGCTCGTGACAAAATCTACTGCATTTAGACGATTTCACATTTATCACTGGTTGTCTAACGCAGCGCAGAAAAAACTCCTTTAAAGGGAAATCGTTAAAACATTTTCTTTAGTGATTCAACATGCATTTTTCCAAGTTTGCATCGGGCCACAGAAGACAAGGCCAATACGCGATCCGGCCTGGCGCACGCAGTGTCTCATTACAGAAAACGTTTCAGTGTGTTTACCCCTATTATAACTCTGTTATTGTTCTACATAAAGGTATGGAATTGTGTATGTAAATTCACATAAGTATTTCAATTATTATTTTGCAAACAATTTATATAATTATGTCAAGTCATTTCAGAAAAATTCGGTTTTGAAAATCTTCCATTTTACTACTAACTGACTGACTGACTCATTAACTCTTCAAACGTATGGAGGACTTCCCGAGGGAGAAGAAACTTGAAATTTGATATGTAAGTAAATGTTTTGGCACAAGTAAAAGAATAAATTTTGAGATTGAGATCTAAAATTGGACCAAGTTCTTTTTTGACTTGGCAAGTATTTCTGCCTGTATTAGTAAAACTGCCTGTATTATTAAAAAAAGAACATTTATTAATAGAGACAGATTCATTAGAAGCTTGCCAAGACAATAAAAAACTTGGTTCAATTTTGGATCGCAGAATAACTTTAAGAGGCCGAGATTTGTGGATAGAAATTGGGTCGTTATTTTACATGGTGTTTTTACTATTTTTTATAGGTTTTTCCATATAAAAAAACAGGGAAAATCTCACTTCACACAGATTTTGTTTTTTTTTTATGTTGAATGCAACAATTTTTAAAATATGGTACTGTTTGGTTTCTCTTAAATTTTAGGTTCCACAGTTTTTTTCTGCTTTGTAAACGATACTTTATGCCATAGGTATACGCAACATAAGCGCTTGATTTTCCTCTCTTATGTATTTACTTTAGTAAATTCCTTACCTGGTCGTGATTCTTCAGAATTCTCCTTCAAGGCATTGAAATTAGCAATTTCCTGAAGCACATTCATCATACTATCAACATTATCGTAGACGTTAAAAGATGGTGGTGTCTGAGTGGTAATAAAGGGAGTAGATGAAGTGGTTTGACTAATACCAAATGGTCTAGCACTTGATATTTGATAAGCTGGGAATGTTGAACCAAGACTGTTTTGACTAGCTGTTCCATCATCTTTAAAAATAAATAATTATGAAAAAATAGTTAAAAATAATAATACATTCAACTAAGTTAATTTTATACTTCTTTAAAGGATTTTAGTTTTTTAACGAGTTGTATCTTAGATTTGCTGCCCAAACATAAATAACCCTACTAATGGAAGGAATGAAATATAAATTAATATATATATATATATATATATATATATATATATATATATATATATATATATATATATATATATATATATATATATATATATATATATATATATATATATATATATATATAATATTATAATTTGATATACTCTAACGGAAAAGTATTTATTGTTTTTTTCTAAAACGTATAAGTACCTAATAAACAACTTAAGAATCAAATTTTTAAACCTAATGATCTAATTATAATTACCTAAATATATACATATACATCTATTTTTATATTACATGCTCTAACTTTTAATCAGGATAGAGCAAGATTGCCCCTCAGCGCCATTTGTTTGGCGCTTTCACTTTACATAAAGTGTATTTCGTTTTAAGAATAATAATTACCAAACGTTCAAAACTCAACTTTAATTGTCAACACCAACAGTTAGTAAATTAAAATTAAATTAAGTAGCTCTAATTATTATACTCCTGCTTCTTTAACATTATAAAATTTTCTACAGCTAAATCATTCTATTAGCATTTGGTGTTAATTTTAATCAGTCATTAATAGTAACATTTTATAGCGTTTTTGGGCACTGAAATAACATAATTAAGGAAAAACATGATATCACATTCGTTATATCAATCTCGATTTAAATTATATTCCGCAGAATCCGGCGCCGTAAAAGGCGCCATTAATTTTTTTTTGCTGGGACTTGTTTTTCGCATTTACCTTTTTGGTGTCCTTTCTCACCCAACGCTCGGAGCGACCATTCAATCCAGCTCTGGTTGCAACATATTTTTAAATTTTACATAAAAAAAAATTACATTTTAAATTTATTTAAAAAAGACAATGAAAACATAATTTCTTACGTTTCTTTCTTAAAACCCTTAATGTGTAGACTTTAAAAAATCTGGACAAGAAAACTTATGAAAAAATGGTGTTTTTTTATTAAATTAATAAATAACAAAATTATTTTTTATAACCTACCTGTGTTTAATCGTTCTTCAATACCAGGCAGTCTCGCAAACGGTCTTGGTTTTTCGATTTTTGATTTCGGCGTTGAGTAAACATTAGGTTCTTCACTATTAAAATCTTTTGTGGTACTACTTTCAAAAGACTGCACATCTCCTACGTGCACCACGGCATTTACTTTTCTCACACCATTTCCATATTTTGTTGATTCTTTTGTTTGAGTTTGACCACCCAAATTTTTAGATAATTGAATTGAGATTTTATCTTGGCCATTTTCAAATTGTATTGGTACTCCTTGATTAAAAGCTTTTGGTGTTCGAGGAGAACTTGCTGAAACCTGCGAAATGCTTTGCGTAACAGTTGGTACTGTGGGGCTATAAGGAGTGTTATTAGAGGAGGCAAATGGTCTTTTAGTGGTTGATACGTATGTTCCATATACTGTGGCATGATCTATTGTTCTCTGAGTACTCACTGGGATATTCTGGTTAGAATATAAAAGTGAAGCGGACTTTTTAATAAATAGTGGTTCATTTACGGGTTCTTGTCCCTCATAATCGTTACTAACAATAGGTTCATCTCGTCCTACGTTTAAACTTCCATGCTCTGGCACATGTATATTTAAAGGTTCAATTGTGCTAGTTCCAAAGCCCGCAACTACGTTTGGTTTAATAGTAGTATCAGTGTTACCAACGTTAAAAGTTTCTGTTGGCACAGAATTTGTAACAGAAGTCGTAGTTTCAACAGTTGGACGAGTTTTGTCTGTGTTACCAATATTAAATCGATCCGAATGAGAATTTGGTTCATTAGCACCCAAGTTGAAATCTTCTAAGAAGTTTTGTCTTGTTTTAGCCTGACCGGGCCCTACGTTTAAACTTCCATGCTCTGGAACATGCAGTTCCAACGGTTTTATTGTACTGGTACCAAAGCCAGAAACTATGTTTGATTTAATAGTGCTTTCAGTACTACCAATATTAAAACTATCTGTTGGTAACGGATTTGTAACTAAGGTTGTGGTTTCAATAGTCGGAATGGTTTTATCACTATTACCCAAGTTAAATAGTTCTGGAGGTCCATAAGGAGGCGGTTCTGTAGTTGAACTATGACGAATAACTCCGAAAATCACTGTTGGTTTAGAACTATCCGTACTTGTAGGTAAGTAGGTGTACTTGGACGGAGTTGTTGACTGATTAGGTATCAATGTTGTACCGACACGACTACCAACAAAAGGTTTACCATTGTTTATCGGCTGAGTGGTTACTAAATGCGCATTTATCGATGATATTGCTGCTATTTTTGGAGCTTCCAAATAGCCAATATCCTTAATATCAGAGTAAGTGCTTCTATGGTTTGGATATGGACTTGAAGATGTTTTAAATGAATTATCAGTAATACTATTAAATGAACTTTTGACAAACGATGACGATTCTTGAGGTACTTGAGTTTCATCGGACTCTTGATTATTAAAATATCCATTTTCAATCTTTCCTTGAGAGGTATCTAATGATTGTTGATTAGGTGAAAGTTTATTTTTATTTAAATTAGGTTGACGAGAAGATTCTCTACTGGATGCAGAAACATCAGTTTGATCTTGACGGTTTTCAATTGAACTTGGATCATTTGAAAGCTCGGATTTATGTTTGGGGAAAGGAATGTCATAATTATCTTGAGGTGGGGCTTTATTGGTATCCAGCAAGCTAAGCTGACTATCTGCAGATACCTTAATGTCAGCATAGTTTCGAGGAGGAGAATATGTAGTGACAGGAGTTGAAATTTTTTGATTTTTGGAATGCTGTTCTTGTGTTTGCTGACCGTTAAAGTAAATGGGGTTACTGTTGTATTTTACGCTACCACGATTGGTTTTTGCGTTTGTTGTATAACGTTGTTCTGTTGTTTGTGGTATTTTTGTACTATACCTAGGTAATTCGGTACTAGAAGCATAATTTAAATATAGGGAGGAAGATGCTTTATTAACGTTTTATCAACGAAAACAACAGGGTTATTATAAGTAGTTGGAGCTGCTGATGAAGTTTCTTGATATCTATTTTCAGGTGCGATGGATTCGGTAGAATGAGAAGACGAGACTCCATAAGTAGTTACGAAATCTTTACTTTGGTACTGCTTATAATCACTAGAACTGAAATTTTCTTGGTTTAAACTTCGAGTTGCAGTAAATACGTCGGATTTTCTGAAGTACTGTAGCTATTAGTTGACGAATCTATACCCGAGCTGGTCGATCCAAATTCCACATGGTACTCCTTAAGTGTAGTGCCTTTGTTTTGTACCGTCTTAGTACCAAATTTAAAGTCGTTTTTAGAACCTTGTTCAAATTTTTTAGATTGTCTAGAACTGGCTTGGTCATAGTTTCTGTTAATAAAGTTGCCCGTTTCCCTGTCAATATCTTTTTTGGTTTGTTTCTTTCTGCTTGAGGGATTATTACCATTAATATCAGTTTTAATATCATCACTATTTTCTACGTTATAATTATGATTGGGATATCTATGTTTCTGATCATCCAAATTATTTCTTTGCGACAATGTCACACTATTTTGAGCATTTGCCAAATGTCTATTGTTCGATTCAGCTTCCTCGATTTGTTGTTCGATATCATTGTTGTCTGGTATTCTGTGATTTTTAATTCGGTGTGTTTGCTGTGTCTGTTGACGAACTGGGTACTGTTTACCGTTTTTGGTCGCTCTAACTGAGGTACGTTCTTCCATACGCATGACTGCACCATGGTCCATTTCACCACCTAAAAAATATAATCATATAGGTTTTTGATAAAATTAATTTGGCTACAGAAAACAAAAATTAAAATTTTTTAAAATACTAAGCTTTAATTTAAATTGTAGCTTTATTTTAGTACTCGATTTTAGTTAAGTAAGAAAACGTTTAGGTTTGATGTATCAATAATCATAAGGTTTAGCCTTTTTAAAAAATTGTGTGCGTTTTAAATGGCATTTTTTGATTTATTTCCGAAAGAAAAAAATATTTACATCTTTTTTCACATTATCATTTAGGTAATTTCTCTTCATGTAACCATTTTGCTTCCTAATAATTCCCATAGGCTTTCGTGAACATAATATGAATACCACCTGCTCATAGGTGTAAATCATTTTTTTCTTTTGTAAACTCATCAAACGCATTTCTTGGAATATAAAAAATAATAAAAAAACTGAAAAATATCATTTAAATTACACAAAATTTTAAAAAGGCAGAACTGGATTATTATTGATATAATTACCCTTAACGTTTTCTTTTAACAAATTAAAATTAGATAGTAAACTAAAGTTCTGTATTTCAAACGGAAATATATGCTTTACTGCACTGTGCAAAAGAAAATAACAGGAGGGCTTATAAAAACAAGCGGATCTGCATAACAACGACAGCCAAGCATCACCGGGGGCGTTAGTAAACCCCAAGGTAACGTCCAAGCTGACATGGGAATGCCAAAAAGAACTGGAAGTCCTGGGAGAACGCAACAGAGTAACTCTCTTGTGGGTACCAGGACATTCGGGGATAGAAGGCAACAAAAAAGCGGATGTGCTAGCGAGACAGGGATCATCCACACCAGAACCTGCCCTTGGAATTACCAAAACCACAGCACGAGGGCAAACCAGGGAATGGATCCGAAACAAACACAAAGAATACTGGGGAAACTTCAGTGGAATAACACATGAAAAAAGCTTCATAAAAGGCCCATCCAAAAGAACAAAGGACGAACCAGTCAGACAAAGTAGGAAAACACTTCGCATAACAGTAGGGTTGCTAACATGATAACCTAGAGGACACCTTTAAAAGATAGGCTCATACAATGGGGACCCAAGTTGCAGAATGTGCGACGAGGGGGAAGAAACAGCCTACTATATCCTGTACAAATGTAAAGCATTGAATCACAAAAGACAGGCATTATTTGGGCAACCGGAAATGAGCCCACAGGAATATATCAACCAACCAGTCTCGGGGTTATACAGATTTGTGGAAGGAACAAGACTAATGGGAGGATTGGTATAAAAGACAATGGGAGATTAGGCATAAAAAGCCCATGAGGCTGCGCTGCCTCCGGTAGTTAATCAAGACGGCTCTCAGGAAGAAGAAGAAAAAGAAGAGAAAGTTACAATTTGCTTAATATTTTTTTTACATAAAATTTCTCACAAAAGGTTGAACCTATCGTTTTGCAGTAAAAGTACCTTTTTTATGAAAAAAAGTAACACAAAACACGCTCTACCCTTAACAACTTACCCTATATCTCTCATATGTTAATGTATTTTTTATGTTATGAAATGTTGCACAAAATTTAATATAAATCTGAAAAAATATCATTTAAATTACCTTTTTTTAGTAGCAATTAATTTAAATCTATTTTATTTTACACCCTTTATAATAATGTGTTTGTACTAACCATTAAGTAAAACCACTCTTCTAGATGACTTTCTTCTAGAAATATCATTTTGTAGTCGCTCAGCACTTTCTTCATACAAATTTGGAGAGTTCGTGCAGTTTACTTTGTTCCACCATTCGCAAATCAAATCGGATTGCTGGAAAATGGTGCCGTTTGGACAGAGAAAAGATATTTTTCTTCCTTCCTCGCATATGTGAAAAACCTATAAAAAAGTGTTTGTGTCATACTTTTTAACGCATTTTTTTTAAAAAAATTAGTTGTAAAAATTAACTAACCAGAAAAACTACCAGTAGTATCATCTTCTGAAAAGCGGTGAAAAACAAAAAAAAAAAATTTTTAAAAAACCCCGGCTCTTTTCTGTTTCCCCTATGGAAAAAAAAAAACCCAAAAAAAGGGGGTCATATTTTTTTGGCAGAATGCTTAGCATTTCTCCTTGATTGCACTACTCTATTCCAAGAGCGTGATTGCGCGTTTAGCGCAATGTTTGGAGTCGTTTTTTACACTTTTCGTTAAATTTTAATTATAAATATCTTAGATGCGTAAGTTGTAGCATAAAATTCATAGTTTAATAATCCGTTAACCTAATTTAAACTGAAATAACATTTAATAGGCTGAGTCGTCCAAAATTTTGCTAAAAATTATTGAAACTGTGATTTTAAAAAAACAACTCTTCTTGTAGCAATTTTTGTAAGTTCTTTCCATAAAAAATAAACGTATACGTTTTCTTAGAAAGTCCTATTGATACTACCGCAATTAAATTAAAAAATTAACAAACACAATATTATTTCTTTTAAAAAAAAAAAAAAAAAAGGTTATTTTTATGGGTTTTTCAAGGAAGAAAGGTGTATGGAAGCCCAATACTGTAGAACAAAATTATCCAGGCTTGCAGGGCGGGGGGAATCGGGGGATTGGCACCGCGGGTTTGCGCAATGAATAGTAGGCAAACCGGCCCTTCCATAATTCTTTTTTACTATCTATAAAGTTGACATCATCAAATGTCAAATTCAAGCATTCACTTTTTTTTTTTTTTTTTTTTTTGCACAAAATTGTTGGTTATTAAAGGATACTACCAAAGAATTTTTAAAATTATTGTGTAATATTATTTTATATCATCTGACCCTAATATGGAAAGAATAGATGGCCCACTTTACAGCCCTTTATTTAAATGGTCATTTTTGGGACTTTTGTATTTTTCCAAAAATCTTTGTAAATAAATAAAAACACTTTTTTTTTAAAAATAAATTTTAAACATTGTATGATAGTTTCACCAATTTTCTGATAAAAAGAAGGGCAAGATAGTGTAAATGATTTATTCTAATCCTAAGATTGTGGTTGTACATTAAAAAGTGAAAATTTTTATAACTGCTTTTTATTCATATACTTTTCACTAATAACAAACATTTATAAGACAGAATAACAGTGGTAAAAATGTTTAGTAACCTTTAGTACCTAGGTATCCATTGTAACAGTAACCGTTCAATACTCTGTGTCTACAGTATGTCGGGGTTAAAAAATTCATAATGAAAATTTAAGAACCAAAAATCAATTTCTTTTTAAACAATACAGAAAAAACAAAAAGGAACTTTAGAATAAAATTTACCTCTTTTTTTTTAATTAAGGGCCTGTATATATTAAAATTTGCCTGGTCTGCCCAATATTTAAAAAATTTTAAACCTTTAAAAGAAAAGTACTAAATTATTAAATGAATTAAAAGTACCTAAATGTAAACCTAATTTCTTTTTAATAAAAAATACACACAGAAATACACAAACATTGTGGAAATTATCTAAAGATATTAAGATTGCCTTACTTTTCTCACTGCCATTCCTATGAAATTTTCATTTTTATTATTCATAATTGATATAGGTATTATTTTTATTCGGTTACCTAACGTTACGTCTCATAAAAACACCTAATTTAAAAAATAAAAATACTTACCTAAAGTAAAAAATGCCGGGTATGTTACCCTTAGATTTGCCAAGACAAAACCATACAGCCTTTAGTCAGTTTGTTACGATATTATAATAACAAACAATAAAAAAAATTATAGTCACAATTTAATAAACACTAATTACTAAAATAAGAAAGTTTTTATCAATCTAAAAAACTTTTGCAACCCAAATAAAACAAAACAAAAATCAAAACTAATACGGTTTTCATAAAAGTATAATGTGTTGCCTAATTACACACTGATTTATCAGTGTGTAAGTAGGGAACACATTAAATTATTTCGTCAACTCTGACAGTTATTTTCATACTGGGCTGTACATTTTTTGATCGAATGGGCCATAGCATTGGGCTTCCATACACCTTTAAACTTCCTTGGTTTTTTTATACAGAAAACAGAAAACAGCTAAATTTTGCACACACTTAGGTTTTTTATGTTTCATACACTACTTTTTAAAGTATAGCATGCATGTGATTTGCCGTTAAAATTTGGGTGACAAGAAAATATCTGTTAGGTCTATGGGTTACGTAAACAATTATGATTAAGGCTGATTGATTATTTAAAAATAATGACAAATTTTTAATGCTCCCTCTATAATGTCAATTTTTTTGTTCTAAATGACGGTACTTATATACCACTATTTTTTTTTTAATTTACTTTATAAATAAAGAAATTATTATAATTTTTCGGTACTGGGTGTATTATTTCAGTACATATTCTTTTATTAATTCTTATAATCATGTAAACCTTTCAACAAAGGAGGTGGGTAAAGATCTGCCTTTTTTCACCCGTCGTAATTATATTTAGGCCATTTTATTATATTTATAAAAATTCCAAATATCTTTATTTACATCTACAGTAAATTGGTAATCAAATCAGAATGGCAATTACTAAAACCAAACCTTTAATGCTATTTTTATAAAAATTTTTCAAACTTTACACGTTTTTTTATTAACTTTTTTTTTGATAATTTCGCCTAACGCACCAAAAGAAATAAATGCTAGTTTACAGGCTTATTAAATGTAATAATAAAGATAAACAAATTATGTTGGTGCACAAAGCTCATCATATATAATAAATGATCAAAAACGGGTAAAATGGCAAAAATTTAATAAAAATGGCAAGTTTAAAGGTTTTTTTTGGTACTTGCTACTCTAATTTTTTAGCAATTTATTGTTGATGTAAATATAGATTCTTGGACCTATTATAAATATAATAGAATGGCCTAATTAAAACTTTGAATTTTTACGAATATGATGTGTAAAAAAAATCAGATCTTTACCCACCTCCTTTTATTTTTTTAAAATTTATTAATAAAGCTGAAAAATCTTGTATTAAAGCTAAGATCAAACACAGCTTCTGTTGTTGTTTTTTTTATTAAAGGTATCACCATTTAAATATTCAAAGTCCACCGCTGATGTTCTTAGTTTTTTAAAAAACACACTTCTCTTTTGCGTTTAGTTTTCCTAGTAAATTATTTTTTAATTTACAGCGTTTGCTATGTTTGTTTCAATCTTTCACCCAAATCCTCTTTTTCATGGCATGTCGTTGACGTCTTCTTCGTAGAGGAATTAATAAGCCGCCGCTGTTTTTTCTGATTTCTAACACCCATATTTTGCTATAATTTCCTAAATTATTTTTTTTATAATTCCTACATTATAAATAACAATAAATATTGCAAGCAATTTTTAAATAAGATTTTAAAGGTACCTGTAGCTGTATCTAAACATGTAGCTGTAGCTGTAGCTGCAGCTGCAGATGAAGCTAAAGCTAAAGCTTGTAGTTGCAGTTGTAGTTGTATTGTAGTTGTAGTTGTAGTTGTAGTTGTAGTTGTAGTTGTAGTTGTAGTTGTAGCTTTAGCTATAGCTGTAGCTGCAGCTCTAGCTGTAGCTGCGTGCTACTTTCTTTGTTTGTGTGAACAAGATACATAACTTTTGCAGCTACAGTTTCAAAACTGCGCAGCAATGGTAGCTGTGCGTGACCTCAATACTTAATGTTAAATGATTTTAAATTGCTAAATTTTACCTGGCAGTCTGTTTCCAGATCCGCATAATATCCAGATTCAATTCCTCTACAGTTAAAACTGGTCCTCGGTATGTAAGAGTATACCGGATAGTCTCTTCCGGGTTTTCCTTCCACTCCTTGAAAATACTGAAAATATTCGTTCTCCGCATTGGGGATGTTTCTATTGTTGTCTAGTTCGTTATCAGCATCCAAGCTATAGACTAGCTAAAATGAAAATGTATATTCTTAGTCTATTTATATTAATATAACATATTTACAGGTTCTTTAAAAGAGCGGGCCGCAAACAGAATTTATTTAAAAATAAGGAGGGAGTAAAATTAGATAAGGCATAATACAAGATGTTTTTCCTAAGTTACTAACTTTTGTAAACTTATTTAAATCTAATTTTTTTTGCAACAAATGGGACAATAATCTTTTTGTTAAAGTTTATTGAAAGATCAGTTTTCAATAGCAGTCGATAGATTGAACTGCGTACTAATAAACTAACCTATACCTAATAAATACTTTACAAAGTAATTTATGTTGATATGGTTTAAGTGCTTTATATTATTATTATAAGTATTTTTATAAAAATAGCTCTATAAAAAATATCGTTTATCCAAGAAAATATAAAAGTGTAAGAATACACAGAAGCTTGGTAATACTCTTAAGATTACCTTATAAATGTTAAACCTTTTTTGCAGATTTTTTTAGAGAATTAAAGATACTAGCAAAAGAGCAATTTATTTTTTTAAGAGCAAATTAAAAATCACCGGTTATTTACAAACTTTTTTTAAATAACCTGTATGGAATAAAATAATGAAATTTTAAAAAAATATCTTACCATAGGTCTGATACAGTAAGCTGCATAAAATGTAATAGCCCAACCTGAAAAGGAAAATATAATTATTCATACGATAAACAGGTTATATTGTGTTTTATTTTTAATACAAAGTTCTAGAGTGTTTTTGTAAGTATGGCCACAGACATAAATTAATGTTTGTGTAAACAGTTAGCGTGGAGCACGGCCCAGCGCAGTGAAAGCGCTGAGTACGTCAGCGCATTCATTACTTTGTCTATCTTCGATATAATAAATAACGTTATACGGCTTAAAGACACTTATTAAATTTAAAAAAACTTGTAATTGTATATATTATAGTTTCCACTGACTTTTAAAGTGTCATGCGGCATTTATTTCACATATTAATGAAAAAGAGAACGATTTCTAACATATCTATAATAAATTTAATAACACAAAACAGTCATATTTTTAAATTCACAACGTGTGACATATGCAGGTTTGGATCCAGCCCCCAAAAAATGTTGTGGGCACAGCCACCCAAAAATCGGCCAAGTGCGAGTCGGAATACAAATTCACTCATGAAGAATAATGAACTTACCTACGCCTACGTTTTGAACGAATTTTTAATTTAATATGTTTTTCATCTTTAAATGATAACATCGATTACAAACTAAATTAAACACCATTTTACATCAAATAACTTTATCAAAAACTAGCAACATTTCCTGGCTTCACAAGAGTGGACATTTATTTTTTATAGCTTATGTAACAATCGGTAAAAATGTTTTGAAATTGTCTCGGTAGTTTTTGAGTATATTTGTTACAAACATCCAAAAATACAAATCTTTTACTCTTTATAATATTATAGTATTGTAAACAGGTTGTTGAGAAAATTGACCGAATCCTTCCTACCATTGTATGAAATCTATGCTCTAAGTCCATGGACTTAAACTTTAGACCATCAATCAGGCAACTTTCCCAAAAACCATACACCAAAAATAATAAAAATTGCTACCTCCCATATAAAGCATCCGCAGCAGCAGCTTTGTATAGAAAGTCCATTTTTTAAATTTTTATTTCCAGTAGGCATATGATTTCTTTAAAAAGCTTAAAGCGTAAGCTTGATTTAAAATTTATTTATTTATCTACACAGTATATAGTATAGGTAAATTCTTAAATTACAAATTTAAGCTTGATATAAAGATTATCGGGGCTAGTTCTCTTAAACATACAATTTTAATTTGTAATTTAAGCCTAAAGTACAAATTCATGTTAAGGCTTCTTTTTTGAAAAAACCTTAATTATTTCGTCGACATCCAGGTGCATATCTCTCTAGAGTTAAAAACGGGCCGGTTCTTTATTCCATCGATAAAAAGTACGCTGAATTTATGCGCTGAACTTCAAATGACGTCATGAGAAGTTCTGATGGAACACATTAAAACGAAATGTTTGAAAAAGCTCGCTGTTTGCTCTAAAATTGTCAATTCTTAGAGGATTGCTGTGTTTCTCTTCCGTTTTATTTATATTTTTTGCTCAAGTATTTTATTAACACGCTTTAACGGAATCCATCGGACTCTCCAGTGGTCGTTTAAAAACGGTTTGATGAATTAATGCGCTTAATGCAAACTTGCCCAACGATCTTTCCGCAGTAGCTACGCTAACCGAAAGTGTAGCTATCGACTCTGGTATGACCAAATTATTTTGAAATTCTCTTTTCCATTTGGTCATCTAAAGTCGGTTTTTGTTTAAACCTGTATATTCATTATCGTTAATAAACTGGCGGTACATGTGAAACGCATTTTTTGTACTTTTACAATATCGATATCCAAATTCCTGTTAATTGGGATAGGTAAAAAAAATCCCAAATGAAAGAGGTCGAGTACTTCCGAAGATAATCTGTGCTCCAAATCATTAATACTTGAATCTAATAGAGGTATGTATACTGATTTCCGAAAGTACTTTTATACCGATTTCGCCTTGTAATTTGACCTATTTGTTTACCCCGAATATGGGGATTGTAATGCAACATCCAACTGTTTTACTTGCTCTGTCGCCTCTTCAAATAATTGCTTAACTACATACTCAGCATTTCGGCGTTTTGATCGTAACACTTCTATGACATCCATTTTATTATTAGCTTATCCATCTCAATAAATCGTGAAAGTGAGACTTTACCGGTTACAACTAGTGCACTAGGGTTGTGGGCGTGCCCACAACGGTGGATCCGCGCCTGGGCATATATGTTTCGCTGATACTGTAGCTTCTTTAAACCAATAATTAGAAATGCATATTTCAAACGTTTACATATATTATATCTATATAATGTGTTTTCTTTTACCAAAAACAGTTTTTTTTTGCGTTTATGAGTCTTTATTTAACGTACTTTCTAAAATGTCGTTTCAGCAAGATGGGGCACATATTATTCCAGAGACGTGCGTATAGCCTTATTCCCCGACTTGGCACCTTTCGACTTTTTCTTTTGGAAATTTAAAAAAAAATTAGAATTATGCAAAGCAACCATTAATATTTTTTTAATAAAAAAGCGAAGTTGTCACATTTTACAAACTACATGGAATACAATTCTAATATTTGTAGGTTTTAGTAATAGCGATGCTCTGAATTTATTGCGTAAAAAATAAACTGAGCTTTCTATTTGAAAAAACGAAATTGCCTTCTTTATCTTAAAAAGTATATACTTGGCAACATTGCTAATTTTATTCTCGAATTGGGCGTATTCTAAGACCACTATGTAGTAACTTTTACATGTTTCTGTTGCGCTGTTTGCGAAATTCAAGACAGTTCTGGGATTTTTAAATGAAAATTCAGAGTTGTCATATTTCAGAAACTTTATGGAATAAAGTTCTGACATTTAGATGTTTAAGTAATAGAAGGACGCTAAATTCATTTAAACAAAAATAAACAAGGTATTGGATTGCAAGTCGTCTTGCTTATCTTAAAAAGTATACACGTGGCGACATTGCACATGCTCTCATCAAATCAGGCGATTCTAAATCTTTTTGTAGTAATTTTTACGCTTTTTTCTATTGCCCTTTACTAAATACAAGAACGTTTCGGGACTTCTAAAAGACACTGTGTATATACTTGCAATTTTATTTTTTTTTAGAATTTTAAATTAATTTTTTATTTAAAACACGCAATAAATTATTTGCCATAATATGATACCCTCGCTATTTTTTTGTTTTTAGTTTCTAATTATTTTTTCGTGGATCTCTAAGTTTTAGAGTCAACCAACTATGCTGGCATTGGTCTAGGGTTGATCTAATCCCATCTGGCAAAAAGCCCTAGTAATATTTTTAATGAATAATAATCACACACATCTTCCAACAAATGAATCCATTATTAGTTACATTGTCGTTTAAATTCCATAAAAAGGGTTATTAGACTAAAATCAAAATTTTGTTAAACAGGTTTAAAATATACTATTTTTAATAAATGTTAATAAATTTATGTTTTCTTTTAAAAACAGTGACTGTTCTACTACTAAAATCCTATCATAATTCATAATAATACCTATGTCGATCTGCTAGTTTATTTGGGTCATTTAAATAACTGCACTCGTCTATATATGTAAGGGAATCTGAGTCTATTAAAACTATTTGGCAAAAAAACATAAAAAACAGTATTTACCAAATGTATTTAGCAAATAAAAAATAACTTGCTTCCTTTGAGTTTATAGAACCTCTCACAAATTATATTGGCAGCTCTTAAACCATAAAATAAATTTATTTTTTTACAAGCACATTCCTGTTAATTGTATAAAGACTTTTATAGTTGCTACTGTAATAGCACAACATTTATTGTGCCTAGTGAAACGAACATATTAACGTATTATTTTTTATTAGGCGTATAATTAATTAATAACAAAAATATATTTTTAGATGAAAGGTTAATAACTGGTAAAACCTTATTACTTTTAGATTGCAACAATACATACCTATATACTAATACTACTAATAACACATACCAGTTCTTAAAAGTAGGAAAAAGTTATAGTCCGGGAGCTACAGGGGTAAAAAAAGCGCGGTAACTAAATATGCATAAAAAACATCGTCAGACTCGTTGTCTACGATAGGGTTATGGTCAGACTGATATAAAAAGGTAAAAAAAGTACATGTAGCCGATTAAATTTTATATATTTTATCAAAAAAAAAAATAATAAATAAATAAACAAATGAAAAAAAACATACATAAAACCAATAGTCAGACCTTGAAGTGTCGTTGCAAAAGTCGTAAGCCGTCGATAAACCGATTGCGCGTCGAACCCAAAGAAGTTTGAAGGTTAAAGAAAGAACAAACCAATGGCTTATTTGATGAATAAATGTCCGGTCAGTATGAAAACAACTGTCAATAAGGTACCCTTTTGCTTCTGCGCAGTAACAAAATTTCACGAAGTTTTGTAAAAAATTCGGTGTGTGCTATAAATATAGGTAGGCAACACAGTCATCTTTGGAGCAGAGGCGGACTCTTTCGTTTTCCTGTGCGACGGCGAGGCGCGTATGAGACCATTTGCCTGAAGTTGCTTTGCCCGCGCTGTGCCATCGCCACATCAACCCTTGCACGCAAATTACATGTTTCATTTCGTTCGAAGTCATTAAATCTTGTTGGCGTTACTTTTGACAACAACCTAAACTGGCACAAACACATTACATCCATAGCCTCGGCTGCTATAAAAAAGCTTGGATGCCTCTTTCGAGCCAGAAACTATTTTTCTTCTCTAATCCGTATTTCAGATCAGACCATCTTTAGAATATTGTTTTTAGGTCTAGGGACTGGCGTTTCCTACATCATTTAAAAAATAGCTGTTGGTCTTAATAATAATCCCACGTTTTATATTCCAGATATCGATCATTAAATATGATAATTAAATTACACTCGTTTCCACTATATTGCACTTTTTTATCACAAAATTGGTGATAAATACACTAAACTATCTTACAACGTTGGGAATCTGTCAAAAATACTTGTGTTTTTATTTATTTTATCAAGAATTGTGGTAAAAATATAAAACTCCAAAAATATCGATCATTTAAATAGAAAACTGTGAAGTTTTTTTACATTGAAGCAAATGATATAAAATCTAATATTACACAATAAAACGCAGTTAATTAAACAAAATAATTTTATTAAATAATTTTAAATATTCTATTATAGTTTCTAGTCCAGTAAATAAAGGGACAAAGTCTAGTAAATGAAGGGTAAAATAATTTTTTCTTCTTAGGTCTTCGGGAATGCTTTCAAGCGAAAAAAAGTTCATCAGATGGGAAAAGGCTGAAAGGCCCGAAAAATGGGTTTTCCGCTAATATCTACCAAATATTAAATTGGAGAATTTTTGTTTAGACAAAAAATAAGGATCGCCCTGTAATCTACAAAAATGGTCCTTATAATTTTTTTCGAAAAATCGATAGTTGTGGTTAGTTAAAGCAAAGACAATTGTAGTTTTACTATAGACCCACAAAGCAATGCTAAGTTTTTGGTAATAAGTTTGGACGCTCGCTTGCTGGAACGAGCTTCTATCAGGAGAAAATACGTTCACTTGCTTCTGTATAAACAAACACTGTTGCCAAAGCTGTAATAATGGTAACAGTAAGTAATTATTTTAACGAGAAATATGCCAAACTTATAATAATAATAATTAAAACATTTTTTTACTGTTAAATAATACAATTTTATTTTTGTAAATTTTTACTTTTGATGTATATGTCTTTATATATCTGTCTGTTTAAAATTAAACATAAGAAAATGGACAAAAAAATGTTTAAAAAAAATGAATTCTTTGTTAAAGGTCAATGAATGAAAGTAAAAAGAAATTATACTATAGACAAATATTTTTAGACATTTTCATAAACGCACCTTAAAAACGTTAGTAAGAATACACATTTTACGTCTTATTATTACCACTACAGAAAAAACACGCTCTAAATTAGCAACACGAAATGCAAGACATCCAATAAAAATTAAAGGTATTTAACTTTAGAAAATTAGTCATTACTATATTGTTAAAATGTGGAAAAGAATCGATCGGATCGTTCGATTTCGCAATAATAAATGAATATTAATTTTTGTTGTATAGTTTCAGTATTTCTTGTTAAGTGTGAATGTCATAAAATTATAAATATAATTTAAAAAAATTTAAATCATATTAAACATCATGTATCCTATCAACTACAAATATATTTTTCAATCAAATTTAAATTTTCCAAAGTAAAAATTTACATAATTAAAATTTTAGTAATATACAGCAAAAAAAAATTATCTTTATTACAACGAATTTGGAATATTTCCCACAGAAATAATTCCTAATCACTGTTTTCATTGTTAGAGCTTTGGCAACAGTGTTCGTTTTTATAGCAGCGTATGAATGTATTTTCTCCCGATGGACGCTCGCTCCAATAAGCGAGCGTCCAAACTTATTACCAAAAATTTAGCATTGATTTGTGTGTCTATAGTGAAACTGCAATTGTCTTTGGTTGAAGCAAAGAATATTATAGTTCCACTATAGAAAAACCATCCAGTGTTAAAATTTTGAATCTCCTATGGAAGCAGACTTTTCGAGCCTGCTTCCATCGAGCCAGAACGCGACCGGGCGCCTGACCGCGTTGCCAAATTGTTTGCCGTTGGAAGCTGGCTGCTAGGCTAGCTCCGTCGACTATGAATTTAATAATATTATAATATATTTTGTTTTGTGACCGCCGTCGCGCACTCTCGCAGTACCTATCGATGTACACCTGCGCGGGAATCGACGGACTTAATACTGTTTAATAATATGGCTTCGAATGCTGGCAATTTATGCCAATATTATGATTGCAGACGAAGTAGAAGAACGGACAATGTTCGATTATTCAGATTTCCCTATAAAAATCAAGCCATTTTAGAACAATGGATGATTATAAATGCTTCTAAGCTTAGTTTTAAAACAAAAATTAATATTTCAATATCAAATATTTATTTCTTCTACCGGGTGGCCGGGTGGTGCATCGCCAAGCTGGCCATTGGAAATCTCATGTTAATTAACACTTCCAAATATTATGGTTTTCCTGTACGGGTAGCCCACCGTACAGGGTCGGTCTAAGCTATGCACTTTTTTGCTTTTTAAATAAATGCAAAATCATAAAGAGCACATTTTAAAATTAACAAGCAAAAAAGCGTTTAAAACACATTATTGAAAACTTTTAAAAATATTCCCTAGAACCAAAAAAAAAAAACGTTTAATGAACGTTTTTTGTGGTAGGTTTTTAAAAACTCGAAGGAACAAAAACTTATTTTTGCGGAGTTTGAAAAAACGTTTTGAAAAAAGTATTTTACGAAGATTTTTAAAATATCAATAAAAATCGTTTAAAAACGTCTCTTTTAAAATCATTTTATAAACATTTTGGTACGGATCTAAAAAACGTTTAATGGACGTTTTTTGTTGTAGAGTTTTAGACCAGCCACTTTAACTTGTTCAAAAAACGCCCTTTGATTTTTTTATTAAAATATATTTTTGCGTAAACGTTTTTTATACAAAAGTTATAAGTTTACTTACAAATAAGGTCATTTAAATGTATTTTAACCCTTAAGTGCTGACCTCCAATTTTAGAACATAAGCACTGATGTGGCGTCTACGGGACTACGCAAAAACTTTGTTTTTTTTGAAAAAGTTAAAAAATAGTTAATAAAAATTAGTGAAAATATATTTAGTACATATCTTAAGATAACAAAATAAAAGGAAAGGGAAAAAAGGTTTTGGTAAAATAAATATCAAAAATATTTTCATTTTAAAAATGCTAGTAGTCTGTGGGACGACCCTCAAGGTAGGTAGGTTTTTTAAAGTGAGTGGGTATAACACCCTTTCACCCTTAAGGTACTTAAGGGTTAAATGCAACACCCTGTGTTGAACTAGCTAATTAAATTTATAATTTAATTGTCTATCAATCAGTAGATGGGTTCCCTATCTAAATGTAATAGTTTTCCTGGTACTCAGACTTTTTATTGGTTTGACCATGAATAAACAAAATTTTAGATTTTTTCAGTTGTTATCAAAAAAAAACTTTTATTAGCAAAGAATGTAGTTTTTTGCTGTTTAGATAAGTCAAACATATTATTTTTAATTGTTGGAAAAAAATTTTGAATATTAAAAGCAAACTTATTATTGTATTTTAAGAAAAAGTAATTGTAGTGTTTATTTAGGGAGGTAGGTTTATCAACGAATAACATTATTAAAAGATGCACAAAATTTTCCAATTTTTTTAAATGCATAGAGTTAATTGTTTTTAAATTTAGGAGCACTCGTGGAGTTATGGCAACAGCAGGCTTTATCACTCTATAGCGACCTAAAAAATTTGAATTTTGGTTATGGTCAAACCCAAGAATTGTTAACCACAGAGGATATCCAGATAGATTGCATTTTTTCTGCCAACTAACCAATGCTTGTTACGTTACGTTACGTTACCAGAAGTCCCTCAAAAAAGAATTTTGTGCAATCGCAGTGAGCTTGGATGGCTTGGCGCCGAACATTTGGTGACGTCACGAACCGGCAGAATTTTTTATCCCTGAGCCGGCCATCCTTTGTATTTGAAAATTATTAGGTCAAACCAATAAAAAGTCTATATAGCATCAAAAAAGTGATTTATATTAGGTACAGGAAACCCAAATACAGATTGATAGACAATTAAATTTGGAATTTAATTAGCTACTTAAAAACAGGATTTTCTATATAAAATAAGCGAGTTAAACGGCCCTATTTGTAAGTGAATTTCAAAATATTTTTCTGCTACCCAGAACAATACTAATATACAGGGTGGTCCTTTTAAAGCGTTAAAATCCAATATACGAAAAACGGCTTGGTTGAGGGACCCTTTTCAACAACATACGTAACTTTGTAACTCTTTTCAGTTTTTGGGGGTGGGTGGTAACTTTTAAATGGTAAATGGAAAAGTGTAGTTCTTTCCAGATTCATAATCCCCAAAAAATCTACTTTTAATACAGGCAATGAGGCAATTTGACTAGGAATTTTTTTGTACTATACATGGATTTTTCTGAAATTTTTACAGAAGGTAGGGAATAGCCCAAGGATCAAAGTTTATATCATGCTGAGGTGTGCTTTTATCCTGGGGGTGGTTGCCACCCCATCTTGAGGGTGTAAATTTTTTATTAAATTTTAACTACAGAAATCGATAAAGAAAGTAATTTTAAGTAAAAAGTGTTTCATACATTTTTTTTGTAAAACTAATATTTTTCGAGTTATTCGCGATTGAAAGTAAAAGTTTTTCGACGAAAAAATCAACGTTTTTAATGGGTTTTTTCACGAATAACTCTAAAAATATGCCTTCTGTCAAAAAAACTGAAAAGAGCCAAATTGTAGCTTATAAAAAAAACTAGATCAAAATGTTTTTTTTATAATTTCTCTACAACCAATATAGACTGAGCTACGGCTTGTTAATGGTTAGCTTTTGTTCGTCAAATGCTAAATTTGAAAGATTCAAAGTCAAGTAGCGAGAAAAGTTTGCATTTCTCAAGGAAAACATATAAAGTCTTGTTTAAAGTATATAATAAGACCTTTCTTTTAAAAACAAAAAAAAATTTATCATGAAAATTGAGCGAGTTATGATAAAAATAAGGTAGGTCCCTAGTTTTTTCTACAAAAAGATCATTAAAAACAACCCCCTAATTTCCTTCTTAATTAAAATAGATCTGTACCCTTCTGTGATTCTTTTTATATATGTATTATTAATACATCCTAAAGGTTTAATCAAATTGAAATGCTTAATTTTAGAAAAATTGGAACTTAAAGTGAAAAACGATTTTCCACAATTTCGTAAAAATGGCCATTTTCTTCAAAATAACTCCAACAATACTGGGGATACGAAAAAATGTAACGAATTATAGCTTTTTTGATAACAAAGACTTTTCATTTCATAGATGTTTCTGTACAATAAATATATGGCCAGATATGGCCGTTTAAAGCCTCTATTTACGAGCGAGCACCACCTTATTCTAGTCCTTTAAACTCATCCCATTTTAAAACTAAAGGATTAAAAAGGATTTAATTTACATAACCTTGTAGCTTTTTAAAAGCCCTACAAAAATTATTTTAAAAAAAGTTTCAATCATTAAAACTAAAGGAACTATATTTAAAAAACCAATCAACTTTTTTTTCGAAAAATTCGCAAGCCCACTTCGGAGCATAATATTCTATAAAACCGGTATACTTTATACTTTTACCGGTATAATTTTTGTATGCAATTCTACTTTTTTTTCCTATTTATATCTATTATATTAGTTTATAAGAATTGTTAGAGGTGGCTTTTAAGGATTGAAAATTTGCAAAAGAATAAAATTGGTAATATTTCAGGCAGTAATATTTTTAATTATTAAATCTGTCAAGCTATTATTTTTTTGGGGATAAATCTTTTTTTTTTAATTAAGCTATAATAAGGGTTTATTCATAAGGGTCGAAAAGTTGTGAAATGAAATTAGTACATATTTTAAGCAACAACATTCTAAAAGTAAAGCAACTTAATTCCAAATTTTCATAAAAATTGAAACTGTTTACACCTTTTTTCTTCCTATCCACTGTACTATTTAGGATCAACGCATAATTTAATGTCAATATCATTATGATGAAATCAACAAAATTATGAGAAGTGCAACAGAAAAAAATAAAAATTATTTTATTTTAATAGGTGTTCAAATTGACGGCCATTTTGTTCTAAGCATTTATAAAACTTTTTCAATATGGCCGTTATTTTAAACACCTATTAAAAATAAATGGTTCATATTTTTTTCTGTTACACTTCTCTTAATTTTGTTAAATTCACCATAGTAACATTGATAATGAATTATAAGTTGTTTCTAGGTAGATTTTTTAGAGCATACGAATCTGGAAAGAAATCACACCTTTCCATTTACCTTTCACAAGTTACCCTCCACTCCCAAAAAGTGGAAAGGGTTACAGTTACGTATGCTGTTAAAAAGTGTCCCCCAAGGTCCCGTTGCTTCACTTCAAATTTCAATTTTTTAATAAGCCCCTCTCTATATATTAGCTTGTAATACTTTTAAAGAACCACTTTTTACATAGTAGGCTTTATGCAATTAACAAATTAAGATTAAAAGTTCCTATTTAAATTTCATTATAACTGACGTATTATATCTGGATATTGTATTTCAGGAAATGTTTCGCTTGTGGGACTTAGTGGTAAAGTTTTAGGAAATAAATATATTTGCGACCCATATTTTACAGAAAATGATTTCAAAACGACAAAGAAAAAATTAAAAAAAAACGCAGTACCAAAAAAGTACATAGAGAACAATCTTCTAGCTTAAAAGTTAAAACTTTTTTACTTTATATATAACCTATATATGTAAATTTTGTAAATGGACATTGGAAAAAAATAAAAAGAAGTTTTCAACAAAAATTAAAAAATCTTAAACACCAATAAAAAGTCTATTTTGATAAATAACAATTTAGCTCTGTAATATAATATAATGCAGCAGATTTTTAAAGTATTTATTTTTTGGTACTATATCGCTTTACCTATATATTTTAATAATACAACCTTATCGTTTTTATGACGTGATGGTCATTTTACCGCAGTGTTTATTGCTTGATTAAATTAAGCTTTGTTTTGACTTTGCCAAATGTTATGATATTTGTCACACCTCAAAACGGATTAATAATTAATTTATCCAGTATTAAACACTGCGGTGCAAATGGTTAAAAGTGGAACATTTATATTCTTTAGCTATTTGTACCATGTAAAAGTACCTACAAATACTTCACATTGGCAACGCCGCGTCTAATTTTGCTCGCAAGGCGAGGGTTACCGCGCAAAAAATATTTTATCCGAGAGCATTGATATCTCCACACCGATTAAATGTGTTCCATTTAGATGAGCTATCTATTCGTAGTAGTATCAATCTTTGGTTGAAGTTAATGGGACCCAAAAAGTCTCCTCATTTTAGCTGCCGCTCTACCTTGTTATTACCATTTCTTTTTTATAATGAGACCTTAGCAAGTGTTTAATGATCCCAGAAAATTTCCTTTTCCATCTTTTTTGCGTTTTGATAAAAAATTGTTATGTATTTTTCGACGGCCGTTTTTGGGAAAAATATTGGTGTTGCAAAAAAAATGGTAAGGATCATTTTTGTAGATTTCAAGGTGATCTTCATTTTTTGTTTTAACAAAAATTCTTTAGTTCGCTTATTTTGGCAGATATTCGCGGAAAACTCTTCGTTTAAAAATCAACAATTTTGTGCACAAGATAGGAAAAACAGTAAAAGTGTGGGTATTTTGAAATACACATTTGATGATGTCAATATTATACATGGTAACAAAGAATTATAAAGACCGTACTATTTATTACGCAAAGTCGGCGGGGCATTTTTCCCTATGCCCGCTTGCCTTGCTTGTCCTGCACGCGTGAACTATTTTATTAGTACTTATTTAGTTATAGACTGTGAGCTGTTTTATTGTCAGCATGTTTTAAATTACTAAAATTTCCATTTTTTTATTAATAAAACCATTGTTGTTATTTGTGGGAATGTGACCGCGTTATCTTACCATTTTGTTATTAATTAACACGTCCCTTCCAGAATTTATTGGTATGGACCGGCTAACTTTTTTTACCCCTTTAGCTCCCACACTATAATGCTTGTAAAGAAGATACGTTCATCTTGGTATCCCAAATGTAATCTTTTATAAAAATAGTTACTTTCACATTTGGTTTGCGTGAACCAAACTAAAATTAATTACCAGAAGAAAAAATATAATTGAGTTAGTAAATCAGGAAGAAAGAAATTTACCGGTAGCATCTTTACCTAGATGCAATTGATAAATCTAATAATAAGATATTTCTCATAAAAATACATTAGGTTATGAAATAATATTGCAATATATGAAAAAATTTAACTTCGCATTTGAATTGTATAATAAAAATCAAACGAGTTAAAAACTGATTTTTTTAAATACTTGTAATAGAATGTACTTTTAAAATTTACTACTAAAAATTAATATCGTCCTTTTAAACACAATCTAAAAACAATTTTTGAGAAGATTTTTTTTTTAAACAAAGAAATACAATATACTTATTTTAACTTTTATTCAACGTACATGAATAAAATATGTGAAAAAATGCAAGTAAACTAAAAATATATTTGTTTTCGTAATTTAATATGTATTTTATTTAAATACACTTTATTAAGTTATTAAAATCACTATATATTTATATTTTTATAGTTTTTAACTAATTTTCCCCATAAAAACTTATTTCCGGTTGGATGTAAAGCCTCTAAAAATCATTTTAAGGTTATCTTGCTATTGGTTTTAGGTTTTACAATTAGGTTTACCTAGAATAAAAAGTATCGCCCTATAAATAAAAGATTGCTTTTGTTATTAAGGATCAATTTGTAGGTTAAATTTAATGTCTCTTAAAGTAATTTTATGATGACTAATTTTTATTCGTGCTCGCAGAATAGAATAGAAAACTACCACTCTGTATTTTTTTGTTTAAAAAAAAAACTGCTTTGATTTTTAACATTGGTAATTTTTTGCAGTACATTTTCAAAAGTACAATCCCTTATGAGTATATAAAAAAATGTATATGTCTGCCATAAAAAATGAGAAACGTTTGCGGTTTTGTTCCATGTACTACCCAAAATCCGACTGTGCGCTTCACAAAAAAAGTCGGAATTTAATTAATAATTTAGGAGATTAGAAAAACAAATGATCAACATACAATCACTAGGGTTAAAAGATAATTAACACGTTTACGGCCGAGTGATGATCGCGTTGTTAAATTTAGCAATGGACTTAACAATTGTTAAAAGTTAACAACGGTTTAGAATGTTTAACAAAACATCATTGTCAGTGTTATTCAATAATTTTAGTAGGCAACCTGTCAAAATCTGACATTTTGTTAAACATTCTAAACCGCTGTTAACATTTAACAATTGCTAAGTCCATTGCTAAATTTAACAACGCGATCATCACTCGGCCGTAAGTCAATTATTGACTCAGGAATTAATATTCACTACTACAATTTAACACGTTTGGCTAAGTTTCGTTTCTTTGTCAATAATCAAAAAGTTTTGTCAATGTGAAAAAAAGGAGTTTTTGCTACGGTGAAACATTAAGCCAAATTTCGTTGAATTTCGTCAATAATTTTTGTATAAAAATTTAACAATTTTGTTTAAAAAATGGATAATTTCCTTAATTAAGTAGTTAATCACTACAGATTTAAAATTTTTAAACTTTTTTTGGAAACTTAAAAACAGATCATTTGGGAGCTCTTAGCAATTGTTTGTACAATTGCTAAGGGCAATAATTTTTTTAACAAAATAGAATACATATTTACGTTATACGTCCGGAAAATGAACTTTTACAGTATGAGTGAGATGTTTACTGACGAGGCGACAAAGGAGCAGAGTCTGAAATTTCAAAACAAATAATGTAAAGGTTTTTCGGACGTATAACGTACAATATTTTATTTCATACTGTGCTGTCAAAATTTTATAATAATAACGTTTGTTAATCTGCTAAAATTTAAATTTGACAAAAAGATTGTGTTAATATATCCAGGAAACGCAACTGTCCTGTTTTTATTTATGTCAAGTAAAAAAGTGAAGTTATTTAAAAATTAGTGTAATTTTACAATAATTTTTGGTAAATTTTATGAAATGGAGAAAGATGACAGAAATCTAGTTCCTGGTGAAATTTTGCAGAAATATAATAAGTTAGGTAAATAATATAAGTTCGAATATAGATTATATTTGATATGTATGACAGGGAAATAATTTTATATTAAAAGATGCCATAAAAAGTTTTACCTGACTAGTTCGTTATTTTTTTATTGGACCTAGCACTGTCATTTTCCGGACTAAAACCAAGTATCTGAAAGTACGTTTTAAAGTACAGTATGAAATAAAAGATATATGCTTTAAAATGATCTTATTAGTAAAATTTAAATAAATATAGGGCAAAAAATCCATTTAAACCATAAGCAAGAAAAATATTTTATTATTCCTAACAGATTCGCTGTAACACCGGTCAACTTTGGACTGTAACTTGGCAACAAATTTGTGAAGAAAATCAATTTCTTTATAAGTAACTTGTTTCCATAATTTTAAAAAACTGCCAAGGACGCCCAAATGACCCGATTTTCATTTAAAAACAAACATTTAAATGCCTGAGGTTCTAGTGTATGTGACAAAAGTATCAACGGTATTAGTTTATTATTTTGAACTTTACTAAATTAACAGAATTGTCATTTTTTTTAACATAATTGGACTGCAAAATTATAATTTAAAAACCTATTAAACCAAATTTAACATAATTTAACGTAATTTCTCGTCAGGGTATGATTTTCTTTTTGGTCGAATTACGAGCTTCTCAGAAAAATATTAAGGATCCGAGAAAATCACGCGCAAAACTACGCCTTTTCTGTCTTCTTTTTAATTGCTTTTTGCGACAAGCGTAATGCATTTTACCACTTTTTAACCAATCCTATCTTATAGAAAACGTAACAAATAAACTTTTTTCTTGGTAGAGTTCTTCTCTAGGACCAAAACTTACAAAGTTATAAGCGTTAAATTATAAAAAATATATACATTTTTTTACATTTTGTATACTAAACAAATGTTCCAGACCTTCCTGGATCCTTTGTGAACAGATGGATACTGTTGGTATTAACATAAGTTATAATCTATAATGAACAAACATAAATATGCTGCGGTATCAGAGTAATCTGATCTCATTACTCTTAACTCAATCTCTTTGAAAACCCCGCGGAAGATATTGCTGCAGACTACATTGTCTTTGTTAAAAGCAACATCGTTTGGCACGAAAACATATTGGGGTTCTTTTTTGAGTTAAGTTACTCTCAGGTAAGCTATTTTGATCATATGGTTAAGCAATAACTTTTTTCTGTAGTAGTATAACTAAAAAAAGATGTTCTAAGGTTTAAATTGGTTTTTACTAAAAGTGTTGGGTTTTTTATTAAGTATGTAAAAAAATATAAATATTACCAGGTAAACTTACCAAAATAAGCTAAGGACATATTTTTTACGACACATATTTATTTGAAGCAAATATATTGAGAAACACTAAAACTATTATAATTTTTTTTTTGATATAGTTTTAGTGAACTTTCGTGCCAATATTAGGTTTGTTCGTTATTATATTAATAATGGATTAATTTCTGTTGCAGATTTTAGGTCAGCAATTTAAAACATTAATAAATTTTTGCGCTATTAATATAATAAAAAAAAGCTTTTTATGAGTGTGGAAATGATTTTTTACAATTCAATATTAATATATTTTAAAGTATACTTTTCTTCTGTATTTGAATTTAATTTCTTTAAACAATTTCCTTAGATTCTTTTAATTTTTTAGTTCCTTGATCCTAGTTAATAATTGCTATTTAACAAACATTTAATTAAATTACAAAGACCATCAATTTACCTCGTTACACAACAAGAATCCAAACACGGTATAACATTAGCTGAGCCATCGAGGAACAGCAATTTTTCCTATTCGGAAAAAACATGTAAATATACGACCAGAACAGAGTCAAGGTTTTTAAACGTTGTTTAATTAGGAGATAATTACCGCAAAAAATCGGTCAATGAAAGAATATCTGTTTGGTTAGTCTAGTTTGAATCTTTATTGTTTCTTTTTTTTTTAATTTTCTGCTCATCTGCATCTTATTAAGGTACGAGAGTTGTTAAAAAGATTTAAAAAAAGTTTTATTTTAATAAATTACCGGGCAGAGCTGGGACGGATCCTCGGATTCTCGTAAAGACATCGAATTACCACGTACGAATCACATTTCTTTTTTAGGGAAAAAAGGAACCGAAACCAGGGAATCGATTTCTATTTATCGGATCGCGAATCCGGATCATCTTTAGTTTTATACTTACAAATGGTAACTACCACACGAATAATACTACATGATTTAGATAATTAATCGAGCGTCAAAGATTTTAGCACGGAGTTCGAGCCACGAAATATAACTTTAGCCTTATTTTTTTAAAGTGCTGTAACTCTTAGCTAAATTAGTTCTTGGTAAATATACTACAAATTTAAATATGTTTTTTCTGAGAGCAACATAAAACCCATACTTTAAATGGAACATTTAATTGTAATTGAACAGGAAGTTTAACCGTTTAATTATTTCTCTGCCTGCGAAATATACAATATATATATATATATATATATATATATATATATATATATATATATATATATATATATATATATATATATATATATATATATATATATATATATATATATATATATATATATATATATATATATATATATATATATATAAAATACAGACAGGGGCACCCTACTAGGTATATACCAATGGACTGGACGAATTTGCGATTACCCTCAAGCACTGCAGCCGAGGTTCGCGCGACCAACCGGCGCCCTTTCGTTCTATCCTCAGTAACTTTGTAACCCCGGACGGGTTGGGATGTACTGCCGTATTTCATGTTTTTCATAATTATTTACGCATGTAGGAGATAAAATTCGCTATTGCCTTATCAGAGTTTTTTTGAATCAAAACAATAATAAAATTATTGTTTCGAGTCTAAGCACAGAAAACATGTTATTCTAAAAAATCCCAACTACAAACTACAAAATAATTCTACATAAAAAATTAAGTAAAAACAAAAAAATATATAAATAAATTAATTAATGAAGCAAGTATTCAAACAATCCACCGCCTTCCGCTAATCAATGTCCTAAGCGATCATAGAAACTTCTTCGAACATTGTTTAACATCACAGGTGTAATTGTTTGAAAAACATTGCGAATTTTTACACGCAATTCATCAAGATTCATAGCGCGATCATCCCGAAAACCATAAATTTTGGATTTTGTAAAACCCAAAGAAAATAATCGTTAGGAGCCAGATCAGGAGAGCGAGCGGGCCACGGTATTGTAGCTCTCAATCCAGCAACAAGACGGTTTGGAAAAATATTATTTAAATAATCCAAAACCAAACGTGTATTATGTGCTGGACAGCCATCTTATCGAAACCACACTTCATTAAATAGAGGACCTGCCAATCGTCTAATTTCTGTAACTATTTGCTGTTGCAAAGGATTCAAATATTTTTGACCAGTTAAGTTACCATCAATGAAGTATGGCCCAATAACATGTTCCCCATAAATACCGCTGCAGACATTTACCTTTTGAGGACGCTGAGTTCTAAGTTCAAAATACCTATGTAAATTTTCCTGAGACCAATAACGGGTTTGAGTGGGATTATGCCTACCATGGAGTGGAAATGTGGACTCATCAGTTATATATATATATAAAATTATATATATATATATATATATATATATATATATATATATATATATATATATATATATATATAAAATATATATATATATATATATATATATATATATATATATATATATATATATATATATATATATATATTTATATAAGCTCCATTACCGGGTCAGTGTCAAAAGTGACTCTATCTTTTTTTGGAAAAATGACAGCCAAATTTGGGCTCTTTATATACTAGAAAAACTTAATTTATTTTAGCGTAATTTTTAGATTAACCAACGATGACTTTACTTTTCAAATAATAAATAAAGAATTTGGTATATTATATTCTTGGCCAATTTAAAACAAAACGCAGTTTAGGTACAATGATATCTTTTTCCAACAGATCAAGTCTACTGTTCCTACTTTTAGTGATTTATCACGTCTTAAATATAATTGGAGAAAATAAAAAGCCACTTTTACTAACCAGAACTAAATGACCGACCAGAACTAAGGGCTTTTGAATTTGTTTAAATTTTCCTTACGTAGAGTTTATTAACAAAATTTTAATAACTTTCAATATCGTACTTATTAGGTGCCGCAATAACTCCATCCTGTTTGGGTCAAACCAGGTTATCATTTATTATACTCTGTTTCGTTGCAAGCAATAGTAATAAAATATTTAAAATTATGTTCTTGTATTAGTACGGGTATAAATATTTTTGTATTCAATTTACAATGATTCAATAGACAATTAGAATGCTGCCGGTACTCCTTCCGGCCCCGGTCTAATATGAGGCAGCTCTCTCAAAAGGATAACGTAGTGTCGGCGAAAATAATGCCATAAAACCCTTGACAATAGCGTACGCTTGGGCTGGTGTTTGTTTAAAGGTTTTAAGTAATTTTTTTAAACAAGAATCGTATTGTTTATAAAATATTTTAACCATAATATTCGACAATTAATACCTAAATTTGAGTAAATACAATACAAACAATACACATGCAATACAAAAAAAATAATTACAAGATTTATTTATTTATTTGTCTGTAGGACAAAATTACAGTTTCGTTTAGCAATCGTCAATTATTTTAAACTAATTTCATAAAAACTCTTATAACAATAAAAAAGCTATTTTACAAGTACAACAATAAAATATTGAAATCTTAAAAATGCACTGATTAAAATAATAAAATAAAATATAGTTAAAAATGTATAATCAAACAATAATACTTATTAAAAATATACCACATTGCCACACTATGTTAAGTACAAATTGAATGTGAAAATGTCACCAAAATGAAAAATAATCTAAAATAGGTTTTATATTCTCTTTACTCCAATACTCAAAACTAAATAAAACATAAACCATTTTCTAAATTGAGAAAAAAAATATTTTGCAATTTAGAAATTTTAAAAAATAAATCACCAAAATGACCTTACTGAAAAGTTAATTTTCGCACTTATCATTCTCTGGCTCTGGGGTATAGGATCCATATCTCATTAAATATATTACTCACATCTACCTCTTAGCAATCTTCCATATCCGACAAATCACTTAAGGAACTATCACTGCTTGATTCATTTAAGTCTCGTTTTATAATTAGAGGTTTAATAGTTTTATCGACTACTATACCCATATTCCAAATTTTATTTTCTACATGTCTGTAGCACATGTTCCACACATCTTTGCTAGTTTTCTGGGAAAACATTAGATATGACATTAAAAAAAAATAACGTCCGGCATTTTAAATGTTGTATTATTTCTGGCAACTTCACCTTTCACCTGCGCCCATATACACAATAATATTTAGTTTTTTCGCTCTTTCATCGATGACGAAATTTGTGTACCTATTTTTATTTGCCGCGTTACTTTCTATTAACAAAGACTTTCTTTAAAATTACTTCCACTGGAAATTCAAACCCTTTAAAATTATCCGTAGTTTAACCCTAATTATTTCTGGCACTCCCAGATGATTTCTGACAGCTCAAAAAATACCATCCACAGTCGCAATTTTTTTTCATAAAGAAACCGTATACAATACTTTTAATTGCTTGCTTTGTGTTTTCTGTTATCTAAAGTTCTTTTTTGCTAGGTCGTTTTTGGTAACGCTATACCTCCCTTTTTTTCTTGTTTTGGAATTCTGTAAACTGTCGCTTTTCCAACACCGGTCATTAGAGCATATTTTTTAACTCTATCATCCACACTTATTAAATCACAGTTTTGGTCATTTGTAATATAATCGAAAACGTTTTTAACAATACTCTTATCGTTTAATGTTAAATGGCCGAGGTCTGCACGTTTTGATGAAGAAGCTATTTTGGTAACTGTAAGACTATAAGACTGTAACAATAATTAGAATTACAGAATTGCACTTTAAAAAGATATAGACAACTAGTTTCCAATAAAACCTGATTAGTTTGCCAAACAAGGACTATTGCAGAAAGACAGTAATTAAACCTAATTGGACTGCCTAATAATGGCCGTCGGTACGTCATTAAGAAGGTAGATTGAATTAGGCCTAACAACTTTCTGGAATAAACATTAAAGCGTGCAATCGTATACAAAAAATAAGTAAAGTAAATAATAAAAATATTAGGAAAGAAAATCGGTATACTTTTAATAATTATTAACCTTTTTTGTAATTAACTAAGGATAAATAGATCTCTCAAATACATATAAAGATACATATACCAGCGCGCCTATGGTTTACGATTCTTAGACCATTTCGTAAAATTTTATGACTATCGCTTGCAACGAAACAGAGTATAACTGGAAATTTTATTCAGGCTTACCCTTATTTTGGGACGCAATTCGGCTATTATTTTTACCTACCTCATAATTTGGGCCGCAATTTAAACCACCCGAAAATATCTACCATAAATATTTGGGTGTTAGTAATCATAACACCAAAATGTGCTAGACCTTAAGCAATAAATCCATTTCTAATGACCGGAAATCCACTAGAATGGCTCTCTGACTGGCAATCGAGTTGATGAAACAAATCCAATTGTTTTACCGAAATATTTTAACGGATTTATTTCGCGTTGAGCAATGATGAGTTAAGGTAAAATAAAGTACGGATAGTTAAAGGCCATTTAGATTTTAATCTTGGGTTATTATTTCTTGAGGAATTGTTTCTTCGTTAGGTGATTTATGACAGACAAAGTGAAAATAGATCTTTTTCACGTTTGATGGATATTTCGTCATTAAATATTGTAAGATTAGGAAAAATTAATACACCGTCTCTGGCGAACAATACCGGAAAGGTAAATAGTTTCATTATTTAATGTAAAAGGTGTTTTAAAACCCTCGTTACTAATATACACAAAAAATATTGAAATTAATTTAAACGCTTTTATAATGTGAATAAAAATATTTTTATTAAAAATAATTTTTTATTAAACTCACTGATATTATTATTATTTGAAAAAAAAATTGCTTAGCTATTGGTCTTAAATTAAAGGCACTTGTTAAAAAAAGCTTACAAAATAAAATAACTTTACCAGCAGAACATAACACCGCCCAACAAAATTCTAAAAGTTTTTTATTGCCAAGTATTTTTGAATGAATTTAGGGTAATTCAGGTTTGCCAAATTACAAAATAAACGTAGTTTTTTCAAATTGGCTCTAGTTTTTGAGATAGTCAATACCAGCAATTTTTAAGAAATTTAGCTATAACGGGTGCTATTGATAAGAGGATATATGCGAAAACTCTACTTTTCTCGACAATTCTAGTCTTGTTTACTTGCTTCTGCGCATGCGACCGGTTACACAAACTCGTCTGATAGTAACTAGCGCCAGTTTAACCTAGCAGTTATACTAAGTATTTTTTTACTAATCTTGCGTTATTTTATTATCAGTATTACGTACCTAATGAATTTTAAAGGGCTTAAGAAGGTATGGGTACACAAGACTACTTTATGTACATATTTAATTTATAAAATACGCTCGTTTGTTACAGAAATGAATTCTTCACGAAGAAGCTGTTTGAACAATCCCAATGTCTTTGGTTATATTTATGGTGACTATACTGTAGAGAAACAAAGAAAAAATATCACAGATTTTGTAAGGCAAGCCTATCAAGCATATTTTGGCGTAGTGCTTGAAAATCAAGACAATTCCTGGGCTCCCCATAAAGTGTATAAAACCTGTGTCGAATGTTTAAGGCAATGGACAAATTAAGAGAGAAAAAGTCTGAAATTTGGGTTGCCAATGGTGTGGAGAAAACCAAAAAACCACCATGACGATTGTTATTTTTGTTTGGTTAATGTAAAAGGTTTTGATAAATACAAGAAACGCAAATGGGAATACCCTGATTTGGAATCAGCAAGGAGACCTGTGCCACATAGCAAAGAGGTTCCCGTTCCAGTATTTACCACATTGCTTGAACTTTCGCTGCCAGAAGTAGAAGAAATTGAGGACCAGGACTTAAGTAGTACCAGTGGAAGTGAATATGAGGAAATGCCTTTAACACCCCAGCAGTTCTCCCAAGAAGAATTAAATGACCTAATACGGGACCTCGGTCTATCAAAGCAAGCATCACTTCTAGCATCTAGTTTAAAAGAAAAGAACTGTCTAAAGCCAGATATAAAAATAACGATATATAAAACACGAAAGGTAAAACTTGTTCCTTACTTTAGCCAAGATGAAGAACTTGTTTAGTGTAACAACATTCCAGGCTTTCTTTGTCAAATGGGAATGCAATTTGTCCCAGGCGATTGGCGGCTGTTCATAAACAGTTCCAGTAAAAGTTTAAAATGTGTTTTGCTGCACAATGGCAACCGATATGCTTCGATTCCTGTCGCCCACTCAACAAAACTTAAAGAAGTAAGAGAAAATATGACTGTAGGAACAGCAAATGTCATAAACGAACCATTAGTGGACCGGGAAAAAATAATTCTCTCCCACCGCTTCACATCAAGTTAGGTCTAATGAAGCAATTTGCTAAGGCTTTGAACAAAGATGGCGATTGCTGTCAATACATTTGAAAATCCTTTCCTAGGCTAAGTATGGAAAAGCTGAAAGCTGGAGTTTTTGATGGTCCTTAAATTCGCAAACTTATAAAGGACCCTAATTTTACAAAACACGTGACTACTCTTGAAGCTGCTGCTTGGTGTAGCTTTGTCTCGGTGGTCAAGAACTTCTTGGGTAACCACAAAGCGGAAAATTATGAGATATTAATGCAGCAGTTGTTAATGAACTTTAAAAACTTGGGCTCTAATATGAGCATTAAAGTACACTTTCTTCATAGCCACTTAGATAAATTTCCCGACAATCTTGGGGACTTAAGTAAGGAACAAGGGGAAGGATTCCAACAGGATGTAAAGGTGATGGAAGAAAGATACCAGGGAAGATGGGACGAGCATATGATGGCAGACTATTGCTGGAGCCTTCAACGTGACGTTCCTGACAACCCACATAAAAGAAAATCACATAGGCAGCGCTTTTTCCCTACAAATTATTTGCAGTTTACTAAATTAGGCTAATTTATTCTTTGTTATTATACCGAATAAAACATAATTGTGGGTTTGATTGATTTTGCGTTTATATTTTTCGAAAATTTTTGGCGAAAATTACTAATAGGCACCACTGATCTAATAATTTAAATTTTTTTCGTTGTTTTACAATAATTATCAAATTATTTCAAAAAATAGAGCCAATTCAGCAAAATGGATTTTATATTCATAATCAGCAGCACAAAATTATCTGAAAATTGCTCAAATATTGTTGGCAATAAAATGTGTATTGAGCAGTGTAATATTTTTTTATATTGTAATCTTTAGGAAAACACAAGGTTTTTTGAACAGTTAAATTTAAATTAATTCATTAAAATTTTCTTTGTTATAAAGATTTGTAGTTACAGAAGAAACCAATCGACCCAATTGAACCAATTTTAATATATTAAAAAAAGCATCTTCTTCGGTCCTGTTAAACCAAATTTTAAGTACAATCTTTTAATTTTTTTACAAGAAATTTTTTCTATAACTTCAACCAGTTGCTTAAGAAGCAAAAATGCTTCGTTTTTATTATTAAAAAGGTATTTAAAAACCTTACGGCCATATGCACCGTTTTTATTCCACATTACACAATCCACTTTAGATGTTTATTGAGTTTTCTTATGCACCGATTACGGATTAGTAGATCCAGTTTAACAATCTGGTAATAGCGCATATCCTGGGTTATTTTAAGGATAAAAAAAAATCCTAATACACAACCACTCCTTGCCGACATTATTGTTAGCAATTGGTTGGTCTCCGATTTGTATTTTTTTAATTTCAACATATTTCTCAATAAAAATAAATTACAAACAATCCAGAAACTGAAATAGGAATTTCAAATTTTACTACCCTGAACAAGGGTCCCTTATACGGATTATTACTAAGTACAGGGTTTTCGCGTATAATTGCGCACCCCTTAAAATCTTTATTTTTATAGATAGAAAAAAATAGTTTGTATCAAAGTTGCAGGATTTTTCATGAAGATTTTCATGGTGTAAGATAGAAAAACAAATGATGATCGGAAAATTAACAAATCGCTATCAACTTCGTTATTTTAAATAGAACACCCTGTATATGATTGAAAATTCAAATTCTGCTAATCTTCCTCCTTTCAAAATATTTTTCCAGGGTGTCCCAAAGTAATGGGACACAGAGAACAGGATTCTTGGTCAAAATAATGAAAACGTAAACTTGCCTTATCCGAGGTTAATAATAACAAAAGGTGTTAAACTTTTTTTTTGCCGTTTTTTCTTAATTCTTTAAAAAAATACCCTGGGATTTGGGGGGTTTTTTTAGAAAAAAAATTTTCCACGAGATTTTTCCAAAAGGACTGCCCCCCCTTGTTTTAAATGTCGTAACTTTTTTTTTATAAATTGACCCCTTTTAAAAAAAAATTACTATAAAAATTTTCAAAAAATATATTTTTGTTGAGCAGCCGTTTCAAAAAAAACGGTTTGGATCTTAAATTTTTTTGGAAAATAAAATTTAATTTTTTCACTTTGAAGTTTTTTAAGGGGAAAGGCAGGGGCAAAAACCCCAAAAGTCCCCCCCCAAATCACCCCAAAAGTCCCCAACCCCTGACCTTTGAGGGTGATTTTGGGGGTTGGGGTTTTGGGTTTTTGCCCCGGGGGCCCCTTATCAGCTGTTTAGAACTATCACTATGCATAGTTGGAAAAAATTGGATAAAAAATTATTTTCCATAAAAAAATTGCAAGTCCTTTAAACGCGTTTATCTCGAGAACGGTCTTAGGACTTAAATAAAAACATTTTTTTTAAATGGTTTATAAATTATTTTTTTTAAAAACAGGTCAATATTTATAAAAAAAAGACATTTAAAACCAGTGAGGGGGGGGAAAATTCTAGTACAATATCAAAAGCGTGGAAGAATTTTAAATTTTTGCCTCAAAAAAAACCCCCGATCCCAAAGTCCTAGGTCATTTGGTTAAAGAATTTTAAAAAAAACGAAAGCAAAATTAAAATTTAACACCCTTTTTGTTAACAAAAATAAAAGGGGTTAAACTTTTTTTAAATTTTGTTTTTTTTTTTTCTTAATATTTAATATATATAATATATATATATATATATATATATATATATATATATATATATATATATATATATATATATATATATATATATATATATATATATATATATATATATATATATATATATATATAAAATTATTAAGAAAAAAAAAACAAAATTAAAATTTAACACCCTTATCTTTGTTATTATAAATCCGGATAAGGCGTTTCGTAAATTATTATTTTGACCCGGAACTTATTTCTGTGTCCCATTTTTGTGACACCCACATATTTATATATATATATATATATATATATATATATATATATATATATAT